>JAUEKZ010021044.1:0-32415 GCA_031471865.1 Melibe leonina | reverse complement strand
AAAGTAAAAAGTGTGAAGCGCAATGAGCACATTTTCGTGGATATCAGCGCTATATAAGCCTCCACTTTAACTTTTTTAACTTTTAACTTTAACTTTTTGTTTGAACTAGTTTGTCAACTCTTTGGCAGACATGACAATAAAAGATGTCTTTTCCGTAATATTCATCTTGGTATAATATTTTATTTTCATTTTAAGTTATTTTTCAGAAATATGTTTCATCTGACATTCTATTTTTTAATTTTTGAAATATATTATGTTAAAGTATGAAACTATTTATAAATCATTCATTCATCATTATTGCATTGTTTTAGGGTACCAATGCCATAGAATAAGTCTCTGTCTTGCTTGATTGAAAATGATAAAGGAGTGAGACTACACTATCATGCAACTCATAAATGTTTCCCTTGTCTATTGCATTTGAAAGAGTGACACGAGTTTATGCAAATGTATATATATTGCTTCACCATGATTCTTGATCAAATTTGGACATGCAAGGAATGCATATGAACTTTTTCTCCTGTCCATATTATATCTTGCAGACAAGTAAATTCAGTGAGAGGGAACAATGGAGAGCGTACATAGAGGGAGTCATAACTGTAAGTCAAACCCATATCAATATAAGATCATAGTCGCACATATCTATATGACTTTTTTTTTTTTAAATATGAAATCTGACAATGTTAAGGATACTAAATTGGTAACATTTGGGTTTTATTATTTTATTTTCTCATATATCCTATTTTCTTTTGCTTCTTAAAGTCCTTTTTTATTGAGTTGTTTTTTGTTTAACAGAAACACTTTTAAATCTAGTTAATATCTAGCGTTTTTGAGTTTTTTCACTATTTCATGAGAGAACACATTCTATTTTTCAATTGTTTGCAATTATTACAGTTAAAGTAAGATTTGGTAGTCAAAAATATCTTTTTATGAATATTTTCATTTTCCTTTTTATTTTTTGCGATCTTAGTTTTGCATTGCCAAACAAATCTAGCACTACTGTATTGGCAGGTGCTTTTAATATACAAAAAATATTATAAAGGAGTCACCAGGCATAGTATTACTTTAATCATCAATCTTATTTTGTAATACTCAAACAATTGATAATAAAAAAGGGGTTAAAAACATTGACATGACATGGCCCCAAACAACTCAAGATTTACAACAGCTCTTTTAGCAATCAGGAAATTTCTATTCAAAATTTGTTAATCCTATTTTGTTCACAGGGAGAGGTGTCAGCTTCAATTGATCTTCTTCCTGAACATCTACAACAAATACGAGATGCCTTAGAGCGACTGAAGCATGTAGACAAAGACAAAGAGAAAGACCATATTTCAATGAGGCCATCACAGATTCCCCCCATCCTGGATTCTATAGACTCTGCTTCCATATACTCAGATACTGATTCCGGGTTGAATATCGATTTGTCCTATTTGGAACCGAGCAATATCTTAACCCCAAACTTAAGGGTCAGTGAGTCTATTTGACATGTGTTATCTCAAACAATCAAAATGAATCTGTTTTGTTGCTTGAATTCATAAATTATGAAGAGAGGTGTAATATAAGAGAGTTTTTTATGTTTCTTTTTACAAATCACACCACTTAGATTTAGTAGCTAAGCATAATACCATCAAGTGTTAAATTATTTATGCTGAAATCTAAGTCCCTTTTTTTCAAACAATATGTTTAAGAGTAGTCTATGATGAAATAGCAAAAACAAAAGAACAAGCACTTTTAAGTACATAGATAATTTTCCATAAAATATCAAGATAAAACTAAAACTGTATCAGCCATATAATCTTTTTATATAATATATTTTTAGCAACAGACCCCAAGGTTCTTCAATAATTCACATGGAGCAGAGGAACCGAGGTAAGAGAAAGAAACTCCCAACTTTCCTTTATGAAATTTACTTTATAAGCCTCATTCTGTAGTGGAAGGTGTACAATAGATCCATCAGCTATTAGGTTTGCTTTATATGGGCATGCATAGGTAGAAGATATTTATTCCTGAGGATAGAAGATTAATTCTCTTTCTGCTGCATCTGTGATATGTATATTATATTTTGCATTGAATTTAATTGATGGCCTCCAGCAATACCCTTTTTAGTTCTCTTTTGTTGTTCGCCAACAATTCAAAATACGAATCTAAAAATGCACCCTCTCCTGACAAAAGGATATGATTGATAAAGAACTTGTTAATGTGCATTATGTTTATGACTAAATATTTTAAACCTGCAGATTTGCAATGATTATTCTTTCAATTTCATTACTTTTAGTTAGTTTCCATAACAATCCTATGACACCTTTTCCATTTTGTTTGAAGTTGTAATAGCTCTATTTGCAAAATGCAATCCTTTTTTCCAGGGGCTTTTAAGAACATGATATGATAGCACTTAACCTTTTTTTTTGTTGTCATTGTAAAGAATTGATAGCGTAGTTAATGATAAGTAGACAGATGGAGTGACGATGCATGGGATACTGAAGAATTGAATTGATATATTGGTATGTAAGTGTGTGCGAGCTATCTCTGTTGGAAAGGGATGGTTGACTTTCTCTTTCATGGAACATGAATGTTTATGTGTTATATGATTATGTTTATATTTTATTTAAATAAGTTAGATAAATGTTTTCTCTAATCATCTGCAAACAAGAATAGATTTATCCTTAAGAGAATTAAGATATTCTAGTCTAAGAACAATTTTTATTTATTTCATTTCAGTTGGTTTTTCCATAATTGCTCACGTGATCTTGCTAAGGAGATTTTAACATCTGGTGTTCGATATGGAAACACATTAATGAGGGCAGCTACAACAAACACAGGGAATTTTGTTATTTCCAAGAAAATGGATGCAGGGTGAGAGATTATTCAATTCCTATTTGCCAAATCATATGATTACTTAAAGGCCTCTTAAATAAGTATTTTGACTAATAGAAAAAGTATTTTTTCTGGTTTCTATTTAGTTTTAAAATAATCTTTGATATAACAAAAAAGACAGTTATTGTTATAGTTAAAGCCTTATTTTATTAAAATTTGCTCAGTCGCCCAGCAGAATGTCTTGCCTCACATATCATATGGATTCTATTATCCTTTAGTTAAAGTGATGTTATCCCCGATCTTAAGGGAAAACATTTATTTGTTTGTCTTTTCCAGAGGTGACATATTCTCGCATTATGAAGTGACCCAAGAACTCAGTGGAGGTTACAAACTGAAAGTTGAAAACCCTGTAGGTTGTGTCTTTTACAATAAAGGAAATAACTTTTACATCCTAATATAACAATCCATATCTAAAAATATTAAATTTCCATTTAAGGTTTTTTAGCTTCCAGGATTAAATTTCTTTTCCATATCAACTGTATTGTCAACTGACCAGAGTTTTGTTCAATTTGAATTGTGTTTTTTTTTTTAAGTTTATCATATCCACTTCAAAATCATACCTTATTTTATACAGAAGAATTAATTTATCTACGAATACTTTTCTTTCTTCCAGCATCAACCAATGAGTTCCTTATCAGAGGTGATGGATTTTTTTGTAGAAACATCTGGGTCTTTAAGCACAATTCCAATGAAAACCAACAATATGCTTTTACTTGGTGTAACACCAGAGCCTGAGTATAATCACTACAACCCTTTCATTCTACCAAGTAAGTTTATTGTTATAAGAAAAAAAGACTTGGCTTTCAATGATGGATTTGTTGTTAGCAAATAGGCCTAATATAAATTAAATCACCATCAATCATTAGAATAAGATTATTCTTAAAACCCTTTTTTGTAATTGAAAATATAAAATTATTCCACTATTTCTTAATCTTGCATGATTCATAATCCAATGCTTTTAAACTGCCTCTTTATTTCCTATTAACTCCAATGTTTAGAAACTTTTAGTAAACAAAACATTGAAATAGACTTCATTGAACATTATTTTATGGGTATGTAGCTATTTGAAGTAGGTCTTCACTTCTAAAAAAACATAGAAATACTTCTCCTAGTGTCATGGAAAAGTGCATTAACAAAACCAAAATCAACATTAACCCTCTCACAGCGAGGTCTGATTCTAAACCAACTGAAATATGCAAAATTTTGAAAATGTATGTGTTCTTATACCAGATAAATCAGATTTCAGTGCATATGTCAGTTCACTGCAATCTGATTTATCTGGTATAAGAACAAGCCAGTTGTGAAGATTTTGGTGTCCTTAGCAGTGAAGGGGTTAACAACGATAAAAAGGAAGGAAAATAGAGACGTTAATGAATAATAACTAAACTACAAAGCACATGAACAGCATTGAAGTCTACTACGCTTCATCATATAACGTTAAGAAAGATCCCATATGTTACTGACATAAAAGAAAACGCTCTTATGTTTAAAAGGTTTGTAACCGACCACATTCAATTGCATACTGATTGTAATATTGGTCCAGCCATATCAGTTTATGGGAAGAAATTAATATGATTAAACTTCGTAACAGTGATTGATTGAGGAAATCATTTGCTTACTTCTAGGTTCAAGAGCTGATGTCAGAAGAAATCTAGGTAGGTTGATAAAAAGGTAATCCTTTTCTTCCTTTCCCTGTATAATCTTTTAAACAGTTGCTCTGTGCAATCACACTCTCTACCGTGTTCATGTAGAGGTCTAGTTTCAGCCGTTTAGTGACTTTCATTTGGATTGTTTCAGAACAAACATTTAGTCATGCTATGCTTTCACTTAGATTCTTTGACAATCCCTAATAACTCCCTTATTTTACATGAAATTTTATTTCATTCCCCCACAGATGGGCCCAGTCTTGCCCATCGAAGAGAACATCAACTCAGTTGGAGTAATGTGAAAAACAGTCAGTGAATTTTGCAATTAAGTAGAAAGTTCATACTCTTGATTTTTATCGTAGGGCTCCTTAATTCTATTTTCTGTTGATTTTATACACTCCTTTTAATTTGTATTGTCAAGCATTGTGACATCTCATATATTTGTCTTAAATTATTTATGGTAGAAATAATGTTAAATCTTTTTTTTTGGAGGGGGGGGGGGGGTCTTTTAATTTTTTCTTTTTCTCTCTGGTTGTTTTAACTTTAAAAATATGAACAATATGCATTCCAATTATGATTCAAGCCAAAGATTGATTAAGTACATTTAAGAATTAAAAAATCTTTCAATAAACTTCAGACTACTGTAGTTATACATGTATGATAAAAATTAATAGAACTTGTTATTTTTTCTAATTGATCTTTATTGTAAAATTTTCATATGTGTCAACACTCATTTTCATTGTTTCCTAACATCTAATTTTATATAGCATGATCTTTCACCTATCATGTGAATGCGATATGTACCTACTTGAAAGTCCTAATAGATCATATTTGCAGTGAAACATATTAACTGTGTACTGGAAATGATACTAACTACCTTTACTTCTACTTTTCTACCCCTCTAAAATAATAAATTTACTTCGAAGATGATAATTTTCTTGGTCTTCTTATTATCTGTGTCAGCCACTGGTACATCTCAAAGCCTGATGAACTTATCTTCCCAAACCAAACGCAGTAGTCACACTTACATGAATGTGTTTTCTCAAAATGACCAAGGTAAATTTACATAGAACAATATTTTGATTGGGTTTATTTCTTTCTCAAGGCTATATCGATGAGCTTTTCTTTTTTTTAAGCAAATGATTAAAAAATTAGCTCATTGAAGGATTGCCAGACATGTAGGATGTCTCACAGCCTATGTTACTGCTGACAGCATGTCAGATGTACTTGTTCAACAGTAGCTATCAATTCTTTTTACCTCCCTTAACGAAAATTTCTAAAAGGAGAGAATATAAGGCTAAAATTTGGATTGTTTTATCATTTTGTCAGAAAGTTGCGAATCAGCCAAGAGCCTTTGTAGACTAGGTTGTAAACAAATATGGCATCATAGATAAGAAGTATTTAACTTGAGAAAATCTTAAAATCAATATACGAGAATGACCTTCAAAATTTTATGCATGAGAATATGAAAAATTATTTCATCCTTCCAAAGCGCAGTGTGTGATTTGTCTCATAATAAGAGTGTAGAAGCCATGAGATTGGTGTATGCTGTGTCTTGGAAATATTTTTTGATTCCCAAACAAATTATTCTGGTCCATTCCACACTCAAAAAATTGTTTAGTTTTTTAGTTATTACTTATTTTAATTGGGTAAGGAAAGCCAAAATAAATATCTCTCCATGATAGAAGACAAATAGGCAGATCTCAGTGGATTTTTAAAATAAAAAAATATATATGCTCGCTTCAGCACTCAAATTGCATACAGACTTACATCAAAGAGTTTACAAATATTTTTCCTCTTATTATTTACTGAATAAATTCTTTAAACAAGCAAGGTGTTTTTTCTAAGCAATGAAGTATGAACACTGTAGGAGATATTTTTATTGTAGAACTTCTTGATAAGATATTCATGACAATAAGATATTTATGACAGGGTTTTTATCCAACCCATAGTATTGAGGCTTGCTATAATTTACAGCAGGATTGTTGTTTCTTTTAAATCATTTCACAATTATTTACTCTACCTAAAAATCAGTCTTATCACATGTAGAGCATGAAACTGATCAAAAACTTCCTTGATGGAAGTATAAATATGTTAATATAGCACTGCTCATTTATTGCAAGGATGATATACTCAATTCACAATGTGCTGTGTGAAGTTTTGTTTTTGTTCACTTTCTAACAATTGATAATGCACTCACGAATTTTGAAGAAACTTTCCTACTATAAGTTTCATAACTTTTTTTATCCCTAAAAGCATGGACATGATTATGCCGGAGGTATCAGTTTCAAATCCACTTCAAACAGCTTTCTCCTCTCCTAGTCGCTTACTTGTGTGGCTTTGTCTCTTATTGGCACTGCTGATACATCTTCACTTTGAATGTTTTCATAAATTCCAGCGCATACTCCAAACTTTGCTGTTTGAGAGGTCAGAGCATTCTTCTTACAATCGTTGGATCAGTATGCATACTTCCTCAAAGTCATACACAAATGCATAATATACATGATTAGAAATAAACTGAATATTTTGATGTAGACCTAGTTGTCTCAACTGTTAAAAACCAATTCTGATTTCCAAACTTGTGCTCTGATTTAGTTGTTATCTTATAAATGATAGCTTTAATCTCTCTACCTAATCTTGGAAAAGCCCCTGGTTGGAGAAAATCAAGATCACCTTCAGTGCCTGATACAGAGATGGGCTCTACTCAATTGAAAATGTTACTGGACAAGAGAAAGAGTTCTTTAGATCAAGCAGTTATTGAGGGTAAGATACATACCTGGGTAAATCTATACTCTATCTTATGCACCAACAAAATCCTAGTAACTTTTAAATTTCATGCTTTTACATCTAGATAAAGAAAATAATTTATTTTCCAAAGAAAATAATGTTTTAGGCATTTTAAATCACAAGAACTCATTCTAACCATCAATGATCCACTTTTTTCAGGTCCACAATCATCAGTGCCACCAACTTCCCAACTGAGACTTGCACAGAATCAACAGAGTGCCAGACCTGCTCCACCTCTTCCTCCACCTCCCCAGGAAGCACCATCCCTACCCCCTCAAAATATCCCTCCTGCACCCCCTGCTCCCCCACTCAGTGCTCCCCCTCCTTTACCAAAGAATTCCAAAAATCATCAAAGAATTTCCAACCCGTCTCCTTTGACTCAAAGTCCAGGAGAAGAGAATCGTCCGCAACCCCCTGGGAACCATCCTCCACCTCTAAAAAAAACTTCTTCCAAAACTTCATTGACAGCAGCTCAATTTTCATCCCTAGATAATGATCCTGTAAGCATTTGTTAGTATTAGGAAGCCAAAAAATATTCTCATACTGATTACTCATAATCCTTTTAACATTTTTTAAAGTCAATGAAGGCCATGTAAGGTTTTAAACAATTGAAGTACAAAGAATATTTAGGCCCTATGTTTCTTTTAAAAAAATTTAGATTTGTACCTACCTGTTGCTGCCATAAAACTGTTAGAAACTTAATTTGACACCTTCGAATACATTCTTTTGCATTGATGCTTAGATTGACCAAGCACAAACTCAAAGCCTGTGTGATGAAAATGAAAACATTTGAACCTCCTCTGTGCTCAGTAAAATTAAAAGTGCCACCTGCATTTCAGACTACCCAATCCGCTTCACAGAAAAAGGATTTAGATCAAGAAAGACTTGACAATTCACCTTTGAAAAGCAGTGGTGGAGCCCAAAGTGTGAAAGATATGATTAAACAAATGGCTATTGCAGACAAGAGTGCAACAACAGGAAGAACTGTTGGAGGTAAGTTAGTTGCAGTCATGTAATCATAACGGTAACCCATATAGTGGATACATTAACAATCAGTAACCAGTCATATGCAATAAACTATTGCTTTTTGTTTAGTAAACTGTATTAGTAGAACTCTATTAACAAAGTTGCTTCTAGGATTAACACCAACACTTAGAGCAGTGTCTGTGCTCAAAAGGCTATCACAGAGTGATGTTCAGTAAAGATCACCATAGACACGAGGTCAGAACCGAATGTGGTGCATTTTAATTCCCTCTTGTCCTGTCCAAAATATTTGATTGATGATGTTGTGCTCTTGAGTTTGGTATTTTACCTCACTTACCCAAATGATGTGCTGCACGGCAGCCAATGCTGGGGGTATTACACAAGATGAGCTCATTAGACAAATTTTCCCATGGGGGAAAAAGTTGATGAATTTTACATCTGATGTTAAATTTACATTGTAATGACATTTAGGTATTCACACATACACATTGCACAAACTCAATCTCACAACACTTTATATGTTTTATGGTGTGTGTGTATGTTGTACATGCGTGTGAGTAGAAAAAAAGGAGAGTGCGGTGGCTGGGGGGGGGGGGGGGGGGGGGAGTGAAACTAAGGTTTGGTGTGTTGTTTAATGTGCTTTTGGGACAATTGCCAAGTGAATTTTATTTTTGCTTGTTTATTTCTAGATGTCTGTGTTATTATCGTTATCATTACTATTTTTATTACTGAAATTAACTTTTTATTTTCATGTGTGCAATGAAGTTGATATTATGTACCAAATTCACAATGTCTGAGTTTTTTCTGACACAAAAAAAACCATTCATTTGTAAAAACAAACACATTCTCACATGCTTGATATCTACCTACACATTATATATATACTATAATACTATTGAAGAAATGAAAACATGCACAGGCAGTACAGTGGAAAGTTATCTGGTGCTGCAAACATTAATTAGAATCTTAACACCATCAACGACTTGATGGGCTGATCAACTACTTGCTTTTGTCTTTATCTAAAGTTTCTCTCCCAACTCTGTGATTGGTCAATTTTGCTGCACGGACATATCACACCTCTGGATTGCCCCATTTGTACCCAGACATTGCATGATGCGGTTTAGACATTGAATGATGGAGGAAAACCAAACAAAACAAACTTTGAAAAGGATAGAAATTGGACATCTTTGTTCGTCTTTGTAAATTTCCTCACTTTGATTATTTTCATGAACATTGTTTTCTTTTAATCCTTGTTTGTTAGCAATGATAAAGAGTATGAAATTCTGACGGAAGAAATGATTGTAATATTTGATACATGTTTTTGATCAAAGACGTATAAATGATTCTGATACGATTTTTTATTCTTATACTTTCTGACACCAGTTTCCCAAATCAATAGGGACAAGCAGTTTGACAGAGACAAGAATGATCAAGTTGTTTATGCACAAATTCAAAAACGATCTTTGACAGCCTCCAAAAGTGTTCCTAATTGTTATGAAAACATTCAATTAAAAAAACAAAATGGTATTTTCAGCATTTTCGGTAGAAGATTATCCTCTTTCATAGAATCTAAATTAAATTATGTTGAGCTCAACTCAACCTCCATCGATGATAATAGTGTGAAGCTATGTGCTCATGAATCAGTAAACTTGGACAAATGTCATGACACTAAGAGCCAACCTTCAATATCATGTAGTTTAAAAGATGACCATGATGATCAAAAACAAAATATACTGTATGAACGTTATGAAGTCAGTGATAATGTCTTTGAATGTGAAAATAACAATGAGAACAAAACTTTAAACAATGTATTTGTTGAAAATGAAATATTTCAAGCAATAGATTTTTCAACAAGAAATAAAAACGCTCATGATTCTTCTTTTGATTTCTATGAACCTGTAAGTGAAAATCTTATTTTGAAAAGAATAGATTTAAATTATAGTAAAGAAAGTTCTGGCAAACAAACCAATGATAATAATGACTGTACGAGACGCCAAAATCAAGAGTCAGAAAATGTCTATGAAGCCATTCAGTTTTCTACATGTAAAACTTCACCAAAGACCTTGAGTCGATTGAAAGGCTATTCCCCTCCTGGGGAGAAAGAGACTAATGAAAAAAGGAAATCAAAATTAAATCGACCTAGAATCCCATCACCAACACGAAGGAGAACAAACTCGCTGACATGGAAAAGTGCACGACATTACAGCACTGTAGCAAAAAAATCAAACACTTTAAACGCTCTGGACTCGATGAAGATTGATCTGAGGTATTCTGATGATATATGCTATGACGAAGTCAAACCAAACACCATTCCAAGAAAAGACCAGAGTGCGAGCTCCTCAAACTACATAGATGTCATAGTCATTGATGAGGACATAAGAGCCGCTCATATCTCAAATAAGAGCACAGCAGGACTAAAGCATGATGGTAAAGTTTGAACAGCATGCTACTGGGTTTCATTTTCATTGTTGGCTATGAAAGTGTTGCATGATTGTTCATGGAATGTTTGGAAATATAGCTGAAATAGTCGTTTAAATTTCATGAATAATATGAACTATTTCAGAATGTTATTTTTTAATGTTTTACAATAAGGTTTTTGGTTCAACGTTTGTCCTTTCCTTGTGGTCATACCTAAGGCTAATCTAATTTCAATCAGGCTAACAAGCTTTTTCAAAATTTAGATTCACTGTTGAGGTATTAAGGTTATAATTTATACAAGACTAAATCTGCTCAAAACACTCATTGCTATTTCAACCATCTCTGCATGTATTTATACATTTATGATGAAATGCATGAATTTTATGCAATTTGTTTTGATAATCTTAAGACTTATCACAAATTGCCATTTAGACACAACTAACTCTCCATCATTGATAATCATTAATATTCCTAACAAATTATGATACTAGTCTAACACACATTCCTCACAATCTCATTTCTCTTTTTTTATGAATTTCTTTTCAAAATTCTCACATTATATCTATTTCTTTTCTGATTTTTTTATACTGGATTCCTTATTTTCACTGTCTCATTAAATACTAGGAATATGTGTAAAAAAATAGCTCACAATGAGTTTTTTTCTTTCTATCCTCATGTTAAATGTCTATGTTGTTTTTGGTTTTTTTAAATTATGTTATGTTACTCAGAGAAATGAATAGGAGCTGTCATGAAATCTTTAAAAATCAAAATTATCTTAAGTTTAAGGATGTAATTTTCATAATGCCTTAACTTAATAAGTTTTGAGGCCGTTTCCTGCACCTGAAAGACTGAAAGATCACAGGAATTTCTGTATGTAACAATGGATTTATAACAAGTAGATGTTAAGAGGCACTGTATTTTTCATAATCATGAGAACCTTTTTATGATCTATTCAAGTTTCTTTCAAAGTAACTTTTATATAAGGAATTTTAATCTTAAACATTTATACTAATACTCAGTTGAAAGTGATGTTAGATGAAATGGCACATCAGTAGAACACGATGGCATTGCTTTTCAATGATGGATGGATCAATGTGGTGATTCATTAATTTCTACTTTTTACATTGATCTAATGAGTTTAATCTAGCTACACCTCAGTAGTCTCACTTCCTCTATTTAACTTTATACAATTTCAGGTGCCTCACAAGCGTTTATCAAGAAACTTGAGCTGACATTTGGAGGAAAAAGTGTGCCCTCATCCAAACCTACAAAGACCACATCACCACGGCCAGATTTGATCTCTGTTCTTTCTGGCTCTGGAAATGACAATAATCCATATATGAATATGTAGGATCTTTAAAAAAACACAATAAATGGCAGTGTTTTGTACGATAAATAAATCATGACAGTCTGTCCATATGGACATAAAATCTTCTCTACTTATTTTACAAGACACCAATTAGTATACTCAATGCAACAAGTATTTTCATATATGATATCATTATTATGATTATTGTTATAATTTTAATCATATTCCTAATTTAAAATTATCAGTTATCTGCTGTGTTACCCCTCTGTAACAAAATCTTCGGGGCCGGAAAAAAATGTTGATATGTTTCAGGAAGTTGCCACTATAGCGGAGCCAAAAAAATGCGTTTGGATGGAGAATGAAGGGCAATAACCTCTTTCAGTTTTTGCAAATTATTCATTTCTTTTAGTAACATAAATGTTAACTGCCATATTGCTTCTGTGATAATACAGGCTTGGGAATGGCATGAATACTGTTGCAGTAATATGTACTTGAAAGTCAGGCATGTCTAGTAGAGTTTTAAGTCATTATGGTCAGTTTTTTAAATTACGAATGATATAAAGGGGAAAAAATCGAGACTTGGGCACTATGTCACTATACAGAGTCTGTCATTATAGCGGATATTGTTATAGAGAGGTTGCACAGTAGTTATCCATTTTCACCATTTATTGTTGTATGATGTCCTTATGATGTCATGTACTTGGTTTGATATTCCATAAAACAGTATACAATAAACTGTCCTATACCTACACTGCACATTTCATGGGAACAGATGATGTCCAATATGCAAAATTAGAGTCTTTTTTTTTTCATTTCAATTCCTGGCAGTCTGTGATATAACAACAGCATAAAGAAGATGCTATGATGATAGTATGCTAATAAATACACAATAAGTTTCATTGACAATGTAAAATGTGAATATGAATAAGGATTCTTCTTGACAGGTGTCACCTCAGTATGGTGCTTTATGCTTTGTATTTTTACATCCCATTATAGCTAGAAAATTACAGTCCAGAAAAATATTAATATCCCTCTCTATTTTTTCCTTACGTGAACAGATCAGTCAGCTAAAACCAAAGGCCGGAACTTAATGTGTCTTTTCTTCTTTTCAGTTATCCGTTGATTCATTGATCCTTTATCAAAATTTTATCTGTCTTAGCAAGGACAAAGAACAGATAGCAATATCAACTATTAGCCTAAAATCGTATGTTCATGTCCTTGTTGAGAGTAAAGACAAGCAAAATAATAACACTTATACAGCATAGAAGCATGCATCTCTTATCCTTTTATTCCTCATTCGTACACATTCCTCGTTTCCTGTGTCCCTCATCCATAACTTTCTAGCCTGACAAGGATGAGGAATGTAAGTTTTTCTATAAAACCTCTTTATTTGCTGATAATTAGCAGCTTTATATAGTGGAAGTCAATTGCAGAGAATTGAGAGGCAGGTTTCCAGACATTGAGCAGTCAATCAGAACATATCCTTTTTGCATCCCTCACACTTTCTTCAGCCCTAAGTTTGCAGACTGTGATTGGTGTGTTGATTTTGCATGCCGCACACTAAACTGCACATGCCACTCCTACCTACATTTCTACATTGCTCCATTCTATTCCAATTTACAGGACTTGCTTAACTTATACTAATAACATTGAAAAACTGTGTTATCAGTATCAGAGTTACTGCGCATTCACACCAAAAGTCATTCTAACGACATTTTGTTCTAATGTTCAGTGAAAGTATGCACAATATAATGCCTTACATTGTACTTAAACAAAAAATTGAATGATGGCGTCATTGGAAGGGGAAAATAACATTTATTTTATTATTACATTAAACAAAGTCTCCTCAGCTCTTGCCTAGAATTTGGGTCGCTGACTCCGAATCTGCAATCGGATTGTTGCTCTGACCATTCCCCGAGTCTTTATACTTTATCTGAAAATTTTCCTGAAAAAGCGCTTGGACAGGTTATGTCACTAGGTGAGTTTTGCTTACAGGATGGACAGACGGCTGCAGACAGTCGGTAAAATTTTAGTGTGATAGTAAACCTAAAAAGTTGTTAGAATGATTCCAAGATGGTAGAAGGACACTTGGTTCTGTGTGAACAGCAAATATCAATACAGTAATAGCTTTATTGTCCATTTTGTTGTTAGAACGACTTTCGGTGTGAATGCACAGATTAGTATTTTCCCTTGTGCCCGGGTGGTTATTTGTGTGTGTGTAGATATTCCTCTGGTCAGCATGTTCACTATAAACTAAGTGTCCATCGGCTTTATGTGTCTTGATTGAGTATATCAATTTGCTTGTCTTCTTCCTCCACAATTTATCTACTGACCACTGAACATACCGACATGGTCGTTAACTTCTTAAGCTAATGATGAGCAAATTGGTTTATTTCAACCAGTCAGTCATGTGATTCCAAGAGTAAGACTGAGTAAGGCAAATGTTTACAAGAATGGAATCGGTAAAGATAGAAGAGAATATAAGAAGGGAACCTTTGACTGGACAGCTATAGCTGCTGCTTATGAGGTGTTCTCAACCCTTTCAATGCTTAGATTATTTCTCAAACTGCTATCTAATACATCAAAATTTTCAAGATTTACCTGTTCGGATACCAAATGAATAAGTTTTAAATGAACTGACATATATACCAAAAGGCTGAAGCTCAGGCCTTTGGGATATGTCACTTTACTGAAATCTATATTCATTTGGTATAGGACCAAGTGAATTTTTATACTTTTGCATATTTCAGTTTGGTGAAATTCAGACCAGCTGTGAAAGGGTTAAGAAGAGTTATAGTTATAGAGTATATCTTTTTTTTAATCATGAGCTTAAAGTACAACTACAAAGAAAGAGAAAATGAAGATGATAAATGAGTGTATTGTTAAAGCCTGTTTTGCTATTGTAATTGTTGTTTTGGTCTTTTTTAACAAAAAGGCAAATTACACATGTAATTTTTGGGTATCATTATCATCATATTGCCCATGTATAATTTATCATTTGTTGCTTTTTCACAAAATGGGACATTATATAAATGTGGTTTTGGTCAAGATTATTTTAAAACAAACACTTAAGAGTTAAAGAAAATGAATACGCCTGTGTTTTGAATTAAGAAATCTAAGTCAGTGCTTTCAATTTATTATCAAATCCTGTCCTTGCCTAACAATTGCCATGTACAAAAAAATGCTTGTTTCTCAATTCACTGAATATGTATGTAGCTTGCAAATAAATCTAAAACACTCATGAAATATTAAATTAACTGTATTCTCTCTTTTTGTACGTGTGTGTGTGTGTGTGCGTGTGTTTAAGTCTGCTCTTGTATACTCAAACCTTGTTATACTTCCAAGTGTTATGAAAACATTAACCCTTTCAACGCTCAGATAATTTTTAATCAAACTGCTAACTGGATATCAACATCTTCTAGATTTTCCAACTCTTATACCAGTAATACATAATCTACTACCTGAAATCTGATTTATCTGAAATAAGAATATTCTGAAGATTTTGCATATTTCAGTTTGCTTAGAATCAGACTCCACAGTGAAAGGTTTAAGTTAGTGGTGCAGCTTGGTGGCCTAGTGGGTAGGCGGTTGGCCTTGCATGTGATGGCGCAAAGTTGAGTCCTTGGAAAAGGCTCTTGACTCATATTTTCTCACCCTACTAGGGCGTAAAATGAGTACCTGGCCATAAAAAGTGTTGTCCCTGTCCGAATATTAATACACAAGCGCCTAACAGGCAGCAAGTCTTGTCCTGTATGTTGAGTGCTGCTGTTGGCCAGGGACCCCTTGTAAAGTAAAGCACTTTGAGCATGTTTAGTGGATATTGCGCAATATAAAAGCTCAAGTTTTTTTAGTTTTTTTTTCAAATGAGACTGGTAGTACAACAAAACTAATATGTGTGAGTTGAGTAGGCCAAAAGTAAGGAAAGTGAAAAAACTCTTTGTCTGAGGTACCACAGGGAGTGCATTTAATTCATTTATATAACAACAGAGTGACCCACTGGCCAAGAGATCAAAGTATCATATATCATTGAGCACTTGAGAGGTGCTTTGTTAGCATGGGTATTGCATGATAGCAACAAAATTTTAGGCTGGTGAGTAGTAACAACAAGAATTATTCATGAATATTACTAAATACACATGTTGGCAGATGGCGTTTTAACATGTTTGAGTGAATGTTTGTTATTAGTTGTTGTTTTTTAAATCTCTTTAAATCCGTCAGTGGAAGCAATAAATTGATAAAGGGACAACAACTTAAAGGTCAGGCATAGATAAAAATAGTATATTTAATTCTCCTTGTACTGCTAACCTAAAATTATTTCACCATCATACTGAACCTAACCAAGATATAGACCCTCTCATGCCAAAATCACAGTAAAAATCAATCAAATCATCAAATAACAAGTTATCCCCTTTATTGCTCCAAGTCCAAGGGCAATTCTTGTTAAGTTTGGAAGGTGACAAAATTAAGAAGAAAAAAATAAGGAAAAAAATAATCAGGATTTAGAAAGCTTGTTCTTCGAGCAAGCAGAATCTGCCATGAATGCTTACTGTTGTACAACAAGAATCTCTAGACATTGGAAATAGCAGATACACAATCGTATGTACACACACTTAAGCGCATGGCATGCCCACATGCACCTCAACATACATACACGCACACACATCCATACTTAAAAACACACTCAAAATTGATTTGAAGATAATTACACATAAAATCAAAACTAATATATCCAAGTTATATGGAAACAATATTCATACAGAATTCAAAATAATAAAAAACACAAGTTATAGAATACAAAGAAAACAAATCAAATCTAAAAAACCCAAAATGGTTGCCAATTTGCAATTCAAAATTAATTCTTCTTCTTCTTCTGCTTCCAATTAACTGACTGCCAGTGCGTATTTCAACATGGTTGATTACAGACCTCTTAAACGATTAAAGCGTTGAGTTATTCAAATCCTACCCTAAAATAGTTCCGTTTTTAAGCTTCTTTTTAAAGAATTCAATGTTTCACAGGTCTTGATCCTAAACCTAAAATAATTCCAAATTCTAAGGGGCGGTAATCTAAAAATATATTTTGAGTTTGGTTTTTTTCTCTTCCAGTTCCAATAGTTTTGTACAGGAAGATTAAAAAATTTTTCTTTGTTTAGAAGTATTGGGTTTCTCAGCCTGGTTGACCTACGACTGTAATGGGTTAAAATTCTAATTTTTTTTATTTGATGAGAGAAGTATCAAAAACAATCTCAGCATGCACCTCCAAATATGCAAAACTGTGTCACTTTGACTCTGGCAATACAGACCGTCTCAAAGACCGCCCCCTGTTTACCAATGAGCCTGGGATCCAATTAGAAAAGAAAAATTCAGTATGGACAGGCATTCCCAATTCTCATAGCTTTCCTAATATTAATTTATAGTACCGATAACTTATTTCGCATGTGCCTCATTCATACAAATGTTTCTGTCCCAGCAAGGGCAAGGAAAGTGTATCAGACAGTATTTCTGGTCATAGAAGCCATTTTCTTTCACGGTACAAATTTTCCAATGGGCCATCTGCTAGAGGTAAATCCAGGTTTAACTACATCTCATTGAACAAAACCCTTACGACATAAACTCATAATACATTATAAGTTGTAGTTGTAACTTTAACAGTCCCTCAACACAGGCAATTTTGTGTCACATAGAGGTTGGCGTTGGTGTCGTGGCAATTTATACTTTAGAAACGATCCCTAAGAGTATGATAGGGACTCACATCATTATATGCAACAATGTTCAGAGAATACATTACACAAATGCAGAAATGTTTTGGCATGAGCTTCAATTTTAGCTCAACCCATTTCATCAACCATCTCTGTGCCATCATTTACCATCTCTACTAGATCTTCATCGGTCTGTTCTTCTGCAGTCATAAACTTTTCTCGAACGTCCTTGATTTTGTCGTATTCAAATTCTGCCCCAATGGCACAAGACATAAGGTTCTCAATATTGTGATCTTCCATGGACCCAAACACGTAGCCATTGCATTTGTCCACAGCCTTGGTCAGCTTCAACATGCTTGACTTGTCCTGCATAACATAAAGATAATCACAATGGAAAACATGTTTGTCAACAATGCCAGTGTGAAAACAAAAAGATGATAAAAATAAGCAAAAGACTACAGAAGGGCAGGTCAGGTCATGGTGATGGAAATAGAGCTTTCCTGGAAGTGGGTGACATGGAAAAGAAGGCAAGGGATACACAGTGATACCCTGCAGATTGTGCAAGCTTTGAACGTCTTGTGTGACAGTGTGTGGAATATGCATGAAAGTGGGAAAGAATTAATTCAAATGACTTTAAAAGAGTAACTGTAGGATATCCTCTGAGACCAAAGCCAAAGAATTAAACAGCCATTTCACAGTTTGTACTCACTTCCATCTGTATTAAAACAATCCTAGATAGAAACATTTTCCTTACTATTTCTGTGCCTTGAGGATAGAAACGGATGATGAAGTCAAAAATAACTACATGCAACTTATAAAATAGCAAGCATCCTGTCAAAGTACTATGCAATGATGATGATGATGAAGATGATATTGAAAAATCGTTTAAAACACAGATGACTTACATCCACACATAGAGGATGGAAAGAGACTAAACTGTAATCCTCTACAATGCCCACCAAAGCCTCATTGAGCTTCTTGTATCTCTTCAGTAAGGGATCATCCTGGAGAAAAAAAATGAATTGATGCCTCAATGGATAGGATCATCTGGAAATTGTGATTAGCAGCTTGCCTGATTAATCTGCTACTGAGCGTGATAGATAACTTTAGACATTATTTTGTTTTTGAATTAATTCTCATATCATTAGGAATCATTATTCATTTGAGTGGTCTTGTAATACTTTATTAAATATAATAATCATATTGAGATAGTTTGGTTCTGTTCCACAGCCAAAATGCTGGTGGTAGGTGAGAATGGTAGCCTAATGGGTGGCAAAACAACAAGGTGTAAAAAGAGAGGGGATCGCTAGGCCAGTGGTTATCAAAGGTGAAACAAAGGGAGTGATTGATTAACAGGCCAGTATAGTAGGACAAAGACAAAGCAAGACAAACAAAAAAGCGACGTTTCCACCAAAGGTCTTTATCAAGACAAACAAGATTAAACAAAATAACAGAATAAACAAACAAAACTTAGCTTCGTATCTTGGTTACCAAGATACAAAACAACAAGGTTTGATTGTATGTAAAAACTCTCAACTTTGTTCTATCGCCATCTACCCACAACAAAGCTATTGCATTTATGACTTGTATAGTGTAATTACTTCTTGCTATACACTATACCGCCATCCAATAATTTTTACTATCTTAACCAAACCAGAGTATACATCTCAAACACTCACATAACAATTTTCTCCCTTTGCAAGTTTATCAATTTGCATTTAAATGCAAGTCGCCCCGACAGCCAGTTCTTTCCCTTTCCTTTTCATTACACTACTTATCACACTACACATGGTATTTGCTATACCACTATCTTCACACATCCCTTCATGACGAATTTGACATGAGATATATACAGCGTAGTGGTAGATATAGGATGCCAAAGGTCAGGACTAATCATTATGGCCATTCCTCTTCTTCTTCTTCTTCCAATTAACTGACTCGGCTGGGCCGAGTATTCAGTGTGCATTTCAACGTGGTTGATTACAGACCTCTTAAACTCTTAAAGCATTTTTTATATTTTTTCTCATTTTTTAATTTAAAGCAATAATTTATTCCCTCTTGCCTAGGTCCATTTCGATCTTGAACACTTTACACCCAAGACCTTAATAAAATTCATTGTTTTATCTGTTATTCATTTATGTTATTTTTTTATCTAATCATTTATTTTTGCCTATTCATTCGTTTCCTGTCTTATGGCACATACCTATATCTGTATGTAACATTGCAAAATAATTTCCCCGTTGCGAGATCAATAAAGTTATCTTATCTTATCTTCATGCTCTCCTCACTCTTAATATGACAATAAAATCTATACCAAAACTACTCTGAAACTTTTAAAGAAAAGTGGAGGAAAACAAGTAAAGAGACTACCAATTTTGTTTAATACTTTCTTTGTGTTAAAAGACACATCTCCAACTTTATATGTATAGCACACAGCTACACACCAAAGGTATGTTTGAAAATCAAAGGTTTTTTTTCTGTAAAACTAGACAACGCCCTTACAGGATGGAAAATATACCTGCAGCATATCCAGCAAATACTGAAGGTCTAAAACGTCTGCATAAAAATCTGGGTTGAAAGACAGCCTGCCATGTTTTTCAATCAAATCTATCTTTGATAATACATTCACATGAGGCAAACTCAACTGAAAGGGCAAACAAAATAATGATAGGAGTTGAACATAATATGAGACAAATAACATGGTAAAGCTTTCTGGATTTAAAAATAGGAAAATAATTGGTATTTATTAAGTGTATTTTGTTACAAATGAGACATAACTATTTTCCTATGGGATTTCCTAACAAATTGATTGCCATTCTAAAGATTTTTCATCAAGTGTTTTTTCACTGGTTATAAATGTTGTACCCAGAATTTCTTTCCCTAGAAAAAAAAAGAAGGCTAAGAATAATATTTTAGAAAGAAAAAAAATTAAAAGAGAGCAGTACCAACCTGAAGCATTGTATTGAGGGATGTGAGAAGGACTGATATGAATTTTCCAGGGTCAGTGCAATAATGCGAATCGACTAGATGAACAGCTGTCAGCCGAAAGTTCCATGTTGTCAACAAGTCCAAGATATTCTTGACTGAATTATGGTGTGTGTAAAGCTCAACCTTGCAGAAAATGAAAAGAGTGAAAAAATAGCTTTAAATAATTCAGTAGCTTGTAGTAGACGAAACAGGTTATCTACAATAATATACTTTTTCAACATAATTATAACACTATTGCAATAAAATGACAACTAAAATCAACCCTTGTCTTGCATGTGCGAAGCAACCTGTACATGATAGCTGTTAACCTTTCGGCAAAAATGCCTTTCACAGTGACATGCATGCATTCCCCTACATGTGAGCTTGCCAGTGATCAAAGTATTTATTATTGTGGTTTACACATCTACCAATTGATATGCTGATATATAAATGATTTGCTATGAACCCTGAGGGTTTTTTAATAGATGAAAAAAATAACTCATGTCAATGCTCCTTTAATAATTATTTTTATAATAAATTGATATCAATATTTATCTTATTGATTCCATTTGCAAAACATGCCTGACCAATAGTTTGTCTGGGAAACCCTGATTTTAATACAAATTGTTGTAAAGGAACAGTGATTGAGGGGGAACTTCCATTCCACTATTTACACACTTTGCAGTTGATAAAAGAAGAATGTAAATTTCCAAGAGAACATAAATTGTTGAAAACTAAATACTGCTGACACAAAAAAATCTACACAAAAATCATCAGGTTTTCCCTTAAATAATACAGAATTCTCATAATTTCTTCAGATCAGACTAACAATTTAACACATTATTCAAGAACATGCATGATGTGTTATGATGTGAATGAGTGGGTAATTTTTCAACAGTCAAATAGCATCCTTTCCTCTACGCTTGCTTTGATAGCAAAAGCCAGTCCCAGTTGGTGCAAAAAGGGTGTGAATAGGGAAGGAAAATGCAGAGAAGCTTAACAAAGATTACAATGGTTGTGTAAACCTGAATGGCATCTTTTGATAAAAATATCAATACAAAGTTCTTCTGCCACACTTTACCCCATTTGCAACATGCTCAAACACTAATATACAATTTCTAAAACAAAAAAACAGGGAGATGATATTGAAAATTTGAGATCATGCTGGACAGGGATTATCAAAATAATGCAAAATATATCAATTTCTACGCAAAGCCTGACACAAAAGAATGTTTTGCCTCACCATCAATAAAATATTTTCTGTAATATACTTGGAATATGACCTTGCTTTAAATTTGCATTGCAAATATTTTCCAATCAAACATACCACAACACTGAAAAAAACATTGCTCTTTTCTGGAAGTGAAAACCTTTGTGTTCCTGTCTCTAATCTTAACAGTTCACACTAAACATCCAAAGAAAAAAATCTATCGCTACGATAATATGGGCTTTACACTGGAGAACGATTACAAAAAGCCTAAGCAAAAAAAGCCTTACTTGCCCAGGAAAATCAAACACAAGATATTTCCCTTTCAAGGAATCCAATTTTTCTTTCAACCACTCCACATTTTTCTCAAGATATTCCATACAATAGACTAAACCTCCATTGGGACCAAGATGCAAATGAGACATCACATCATCAAGGGTGATAAGATCTGATATATCCAGGTCGCATTTGTATGGTAGGATATCATTAGCTGGATCCATGTTGACGATAGCAACATCTCGACCAATGCTTGAAAAAAACTGGCTGACACCTGTTCAAGAAGAAAAAAATGGGGTTACAGCATGTCAATATATGTTTTGCAATATAGAAAAAAACTCAGCTTGAAAACAATTTAAAACAAGTATATTTAAAAAAAATTGATTCTCAGGCTCTAGCATCATTTTTCATTAATAATTTGAAAAAATAAGATGAAAATCAACACCTCAGTTTTACGAAAAATAGACTCGCCCACAGTCTTTCTTCTTTCTGAAGCCTGGGTGATCCCTCTGTCTCGAAATATGATTGATTATCATGTATAGTTTGATGATTTAGAAATGAGTCTTGAGTGTCTCAGTCTCATTTTCCTTTCTCTCTTACTTAGCTAAGGGCACCAAAATCGAAGATTTGTCTGGTCGTATATATATACCAGAATTAGAAATTTCAGTGAACTGACACCAAAAGCCAGAATGAATTTCAGTTCACTGAAATCTGATTTATCTAGTATAAGCACACGTATATATTCAAAATTTTGCATATATTTCAGTTGAGTTAGAATCAGACGCCGCTATGAAAGAGTTACGCCAAAGAAGTATAAAAGCCTTGGTTAGGAGTTGGATTCATGGTGATCACCACACCAAAAAGTACAAATTGGAACCCCTACCTGCACAGTATGTTGTCTTTCCAGAGCCTGGGGGACCAATTACAACTTGACCGAAAGACATTGTTGATATTGTCCTCAAAAATTCACATTGAGGTGAAGCTTTGAAGCATAGAGGCAACTTCGTCAAAATTCATTCAGGTTGCTAGTTGCTAGTAGTGAAAGCGATAGTAAGAGTTGATACAGGAAACCCCTGGGACTCAAGTGTCAAGGATTAAAGTATCGAGTTTTCGTTATTATAAACATCTGCTGATCAATGTTATGTTTACCATGGCTTGCAATGTATTCGGAAATAAACAAACAGAAATCTTTTCATTTTCTTAAATAATTTTGAAAGATTTGATTGAATAGTCTTTAATGATTTATAGAGAGGAAACTGTGTAAAAAAAGTGTAAGAAGTTATGATATTCGAGTACAGTCTATCTAGACCCGACTCAATTGGTTTCTTAGAACACCAAATCTACGACGCCCTACATCATAATGTCGTACAATGTACAAGGAATAAAAACGGTCATTCAACCGCCTTACCAGGTGCACTTCTATTTAGATTTATCTAGAGATGGACTCTTGAAGCTAATGAATGATGTCTTGTGCAATGAAGATATCAGCTAAAATGCGTCTTTTACCTTGATCAATATTTTAAACCCAAAGGGGTAGTGCTATAAATGTATGTAAGAGGCCTACAATATAAGGGTAGATATAGACTATAGGCCAAGAACGACATGGAGGAGGACTGTGGAGAGGGAGATGAAGGGGTTAGGACCGACATGGGGTTCTCTGGGGAAGTTGGCAAATGACACGAAGAAATTTTGTTGCTGCCCTAGACACCACTTGATGTAACGGGTAATTATTGATAGATAGATAATGTGAGAATGTAATGGGAGTGTAACAGGGAATGGTGCTGTAGAACCTGCAAAAGTCAACATTCCTGGGACTATTTTTTAAAGCACCTTGAGTAAAGAGAAAGTCGAAATAAGAGATTGCAGTTGTTTTGAAGGGGAGCAAGGAAAACTTCTTTGTATCCCTCCCTACCATGTCCATCCCTTCTTGCCCTTCACCCCAATCCCCCTCACTCATCCTCTTGCTAGTTGGGATGCTGTATCTTCCCCACCCATTTCCAATCACCTCCGGGCTATCCTTTTTACAATGCACTTGGCTTGGCCCTGGCATTTCTAATGAGACTATCAGTTCAGATTACTTGTTGCTTTGCACTTCAGTCAATGTTGCATGAGAGAAAAGAAAGGGACAAAATTTTAACTTACTGAACATAGACGAAAAAAAAGGTGGGAATTCCACTTGTGCCGAAAGTCAAATTAATAGATGTCAAGCTATCTGGGATTATTATATTTTAAATTTTGAGATGAATTAGACCTTAAGTGATACACATTTAATTTTCAAATTTTTTAAGGATGCTCCTGTGAAAGAAGATCTAGTTCCTGATCTCGCCGATTCTTGGAGTCTCAACAATTATGAGTTGCTCTTAAATGAGTGTTCCAAAGATATTGTGGAGGTAGGTGGACTTAAGAGATATTGTCAGAGTTATAAAGGTATTGCTACAAAAATGATATTGTGATGATAATAAACCAATGCTGTTAAATTATACTCAGAGGGATTTTACATACATTCTTTTTACACATAAACAACTGAAACTGGTAAATCGCGGAGTTTCTAGGTTATAAACATCACACTGGTTAGCTTAGTGTGGTTTTTATGATCAAGAAAGTACAATTATACTGGTGCAGTTTATGCTTATTTTTCATTCTTTCTTTTACTTCTGATCCTATGATTCCGTAATTATCTCTAGAAATTGGAATAAACGAAATATGTACATATCTGTTTTTAATGCTAACTGAAAAAATAGCCATAAGCTGATATTGGTATCAACATTAACTTTTTCAAATACATGTAACCACGAATAATCGAAAAAACCCTTAACCTGAAATAATGTTGAAATGAAATCCATTTCCCCAATTTCATTCTTTAAAATTCATAGGGTTTAACAAAAAATTTCACAATGGTTTGATCCACGAAATCATCCCTTAATGCAAAAGAAATCTGAAATCCCAAACGGCAATTTTGTTTTTTTGGATTAACACAACTTGAACAAGCACACGGAAGGCGTCAAACATCACTAAAAACACTTGAAACCACTTGATAGCTAGAGACCATAGTTACAACACAACCATTCTGTAGGTCATACCTATGATAACAAGCCAGTAAAAACTTTAAACATCAGCGTTTTAGATTTTAGTTGTAAGCTACACTCCTTTTTTTAGTACGGTAACATTTGAACAGTTCAATGACTGGCCAGGTAACCAGAAGAAATATTTGGTCAAACCATTTTATCATCCCTGTGTTAGAAGCACATGAAAATCTGAATCAAAAGCACTGTTACTAACACAGCTCATGTAGAAAGAGACGTTAAATTCAGACTTTGAAACTTTCATTGCTAATAATATTCTTACCATATTCTTCTGTCCTAAAAATAAATCAGTGTGATTTCTTACTCTTTTCTATATGTGTCCTGTCATACGTAACACATGCCTTATTTGACACACTCACACACAACACATGATATTGATTTATTAAAGTTGATGGTAATTAAGAAAACAATAATCAGAAAAACAGTTATTTCGAAAAGAATTCAGAAACCCTGTGCATTTTGGATTATTTGTTGTGATGCGTCAGTTCAATATTGAACTAGCTCCATTTGCTTGTCTATCTTAGATAGTGGCTAACCATTATTTTATCCAAACTTTAATTAAAATTTAAAATATTTTTAATATGTACCTACAAATATCTGATGTAAATCGGCATTTTCTTTTTATTTCAGGATGACTCAAAAAGAGGGACTATAATCTCAATTTTAAATTTTGTGATTGAGACTTTGAAGGCTGCTAAGAGGACATTGACCAAAGGTTTTTATTCAATGCTGTGCTGAATTTTTGAATACTTGTGTCTCAAAATGTTAAGACTTTGTTACAGTTTTGTAAATGAAACAAGAACAGTATTGTCAAGAAAATCTACATTGCCCTTGCAATAGCTTAAAATAAATGCTTGCTAGGCCATATATACGGTTGGCACAACTTTTACAAATACTATCAATACCATGTTTTGAATAATTGCTACTGATTAAATTCTAATGGTTTTTATATGGAGGAAAAATATTTGAGCACCTTTTATTTATGTTTAGTTTCTCACAGTCTCCAACTGTAATGTACAAAAAAAGAATAAAGTCAATTCTTCAGAGTTTCTATTATCTGCAAACTCTGTAATAAATAGAAATAAGATTTATCCTCTGACTTACCCAATCCTAACCCCAAAATATTTGGTTAGCATTATTGAATGGTTCTACTTCAAGGTATATTTTGTAAAAAGTCCTTGCATTTACAGCTTTCATATTTGACACACTCATAAAGTAAGTAGAATATTTTTTTACTTTTTTCGATATTCAAAATAATATTTTAAAAATGTTATGGCTGTTGTACTTACTCTAGGAAGGGTTAGTAAAACACAAATAAGAGTCTAGGGTTGATTTATTCAATCTATCTCTGAAATATTATGGTTAAAACTGTTTTTTGCAAGAGAATCACTATACATTGTTCAACTACAACTTCTTCTGGGGAAAACATAATAGTGGCAGTATAGCAAGAATGGCAGTACAATAAAAATACCATGTATTGTGTGGTAGGGCGATACGGTAAGAAAGATTACTGAGATCACAGTCGGCTGGTCCAAATAGGGAGTGTTAACAATTCAAAGCTATAGAGTGACCCATTGGCATAAAGAGCAGAGTGTTTAGGTTTAGTATGGTAGCAACAAAGTAATGAGAATTCATTAAACTATTCAAGTCATCAATGTTAGTGATCAGTTGCTGGGGGATGGCAGTGTAAAAGGTTTTTAATTTTTAGTGTTTTTATAAAGTAAAGTGGCTGATCTGTTTCACAGCCAAGAGCTGAGAGTAGGTGAGAATGGTGGTATAATGAGGTTTGAGTGTATTTAGATATTCAAGCTTTTACACATTATTCTTTCTGGAGACAAAGTACCCTGCCTTAGGCAGAAAATCAGTGAGAAAGCACAATTAAACCAATCAGAGTTATTTTCTTTTGAAATTTTTATAACACTGAATGTGGTTTAATATGCTTTAAAGGCTTTCCTTGTGAAGCTTATTCTAATGAAACAGGATATCAAGATACAAAAGATCAAAGGACAAAAATTTAATATATTATTTATATTTTTTCCAATAATGTCATTACAAAACTGGATTTGTGAAGTCAATTAAAATGTATTGATTTGTTATGTCCTTTTATATGCCAAACCTATACATATACTAAAACCTTGTTATTCTGCCAAGTCTAGGGAAAGCATAGAGTTGGTAGTTTATGGATAATGACAGTCGAATGAAAACACTGTATTTAGTTCGGAAGGGCGATTCATTATGAAAGAACTCAATTTTTGTAGCGCTTGTAGGGAGTTAATTCAAATCGTAGCTATAAAGTTTCCCATCAGCAAAGTAGACAAGGTGTATAGAGCGAGTGTTTGAGGGTTGTTTCATCTGAGTAGGGTATGGTAGTGGCAAAATTTCTGGCTTGCGTTATAACACGAATTCATTCCACTATGCAAGTCATGATTGTTACAGATAAGTTGTTGGCGTATGGCGGTATATCAAGGTTTTTGTGGCTAATCCAATCCACAGCCAAAAGCTAGTGGTAGGCGAGGATGGCGGTATAAAAAGCTTTTATTGTAGTTGTGCCTTACAAAAGTACGGACTTCTTAAGGCAGTAAAAATAATGTGCTTCCTTTTTATCCCCAGATATTCTTCATGGTGACCTGCATGGATTAAATCTCATTGTGAATACTTCATACTGCCCTGCTGTCAGATCAAGACATAATACAATAAAGACTATTAACTGTGATAGTCAGACAGAAGATGAGGACAGTAATGACACAAATGTAGACGAGAAAAGCAAAATCAATAATATGACTCTTGATGATTTAGTACTTATGACTGAAAAACTTAAATATTCTCAGGAAAGTTTAATATCAAATACAGATGTATTATCTGTGTATGGTATAATAGATTTCAATGACATGTGTTACTCATTCACAGTGTTTGAAATTGGAAGACTTATAGCAGATATGATGGTTACATACCTAGTTGAGTCTAAAAAACATTGTGAGCTGTTGAAGAAAAAAAGAACAGTTATGGACTTTCCAGAATCCTCTAAAGATCATCTTTTAAAAATTGGAGGCTATGTTTTTGCAGGTTACTTGTCTGTAAAGACACTGATTAAAACAGATATAGATTGTGTGTATCCAGCAATGCTTACCTCCCTTTGCCAGTATTATATATTGGGTAGGTAGTATAATTTGTTGGGTTTTTTTTTCCCTCCTATCTTTAAACCCTATCACTTCTCTTTCTCTCTCACGCTCTCTTTTCTCTTCTCTCCTCTTCGGTCTCTCTGTCTCCTTCCTTGTTTCTTTTTTACATGATTGTTTCAAGAAAAAGGTTTCGAGGTAGGTAACTATGTATAGGATTAGAACTAGTATTAGGCTAGGTGAGAACTAATTGGGAGGGGAATGCTATTCACTTATTGGGTTTTGAAGCTTATACAAGCTAAAAGTGATATCAGAATTAGGAATAGAATTACTCTGTGCATGGCTACATACTAATGGAGCTAAGGGAAATTTTGTGAGCAGTATATTCTAAAAAACTGCAAAAAAACCCAACTGAATTTGGCCTGTAACTCTAAATGTAGTGTTGTGGTATTGAATTTTCATTTGGAACAAATCTTTCATAAAAAACATTATTTTAGCTAATTTCATTCATTTTCTATCTAATCGGTCCATTCACTGCGGACAAAGTTTTCACCTTGGGAATGAATACACGTTCATTCATCATAACAGTTATTTATCATTTTAATCGTACTAAATCAAGAGAACTAACCACTACCAACTGAACCAAGGCTCGAATGTTTCATGTTCACAGCTCTACTAACCACATTTTGCCACACGTTTATCTATACCTTCATGATAAATGAAAAGACACAACAAATAGTAGATATATGTTATTCTACTATAATAACTTTTATATATTCAGCCATGCTGTAACGGGGTTGCTAGTACAGTTATAAATGTAAATTTGTGATCAAATAATTCAAGTAGGGATAGCATATATAATAAGCTGCAGTGACAATTTGACTAGACAATGCCAAAGAAAAGGAAAAATTATGATGTTGAATACAAGCTGAAAGTTGATTCGAACAAAGAACCTGTCATGTCGGCCTGAGGGACAACTTGCCTTCATTAGGTCATCCTCTGCCCTATATAATATAATTACAGAACCTTGCTTATTTCATCCAATTTCTTTGCTTGATCCACACTTTCAAGTTATATTCAAATTTTAAAAGATATTTTTGAGGGATCAAATTAAGAAAATGCAGTATGTTACATCTATTCCTTGTCCTTGCTGAGACAGAGAAATGTAGATAAGGAATATCTACGTGAAACAAAGAATTGTAAAGAATTAGAAAAGAAATTACAAGTTAGGACATTGCATTTGGGACATGCAATCAGAGAGAATGAGAGAATTAGGAAAGTGTGCAATCATGACAGGTTTGTAAATATTGATAAAACTGAATGCCTGTATTTCTTTTGAATTGCAGGTGCTAAGGCAGCATTAGAAAAACCAGAATCAAAAGACTATGTGTCTTATTGTGCTGATGAAGCTTCTATGCTCCTTGATCTTTTCCATGCAATGGATCAGCAGGATGTCTCACGGATTTGGACAAGTACAGCTCTTAAAGAGTTAGAGATCTCTATTTCGAATCAATAAAGTATACAATATTAGAATAGAGTAATCTTGGTTTCATGTCTTATGCTTTTTGTCATCTGTCCGTTAGTTTCTTTAAAAGCCCTGTGACAAAATGTCAAAAAGAATCCAGAAAGAAAGCATTGTCTATGCTGTCCTTTTTGACAGTATGTAAGCAAGAGGAGCAATTTAAAGATTTTATCAAGATCTCAAGCAACTCAATGTTTTTGTAACTGATCATTGATAATAGACAATTTTGCGGGCGTCTCTGGGGGTCGCTTCTTCTGTTTTTTCTCTTTCGGCTTTACCTATCATCTTACTTTTTCCCGCACTCTCTAGCAAAACTACACACACAGCTGTTTTGTAGCTGTTATACTGCCTGTCGTCCTAACAGACATAAGGCCATCCCCTATGTTTTACACTATGGGACCTAACTTCAGGATCACTTGCTATCTAGAAGGACAAAGTACTTTTGCACATAAAGGGCGGTAGAATATCCTGGATCTCCCCGGGCCACAACAGTGCATGATGTGGGCGGTAGCCATGATCTGTTGGTGTGTCCTGCTTTGTTATTATGGGAGGTGATTTTTTTTCCTTTTTATTTTCTCCGCCAGTAAATTTGCACTGGAAGATCTTAAATTTCTAACTGGAACATACAGTTGTACCTAAATGATATGGGGAGAAATTGTTAAGACATTTAATGTATGCAGCGCTATTTTGTAATTTATTATAAATCCAACAGGTAACCAATGAAGACTGCATAAAATAGTTGTTATATGTTCCCTTTTTGGATTGTTTGTAACCTATCTATCTCAACTTTCGTACAATCTGAAAAAGGGCACTACATTAGTAACCAATTCGACTAAATATCAACGAAAAAGATAATATAACACTTTATTTCAGTTTCATTATCTAAAAGATGCTTTTTAACTTGAAGTATTACGAAGTTGGGAAATTGCAAATTTGAATTATCTTTGTTACTTGTTTTATCCAAAGGTCATCAAAATAACAACATCAGATCCTGCAATGCTAATTAAACGTATATCAACCCTGCTTTTTTATCTCTTTGCCTTTAAATAGCAGTATCTCCGTTTACTCTTTGTTTCTTTCAGCTTGTTCCGTGTCATCCATTTCTAATTTTTAATTTATGCATTTTTGAGTACTCTTTCTTTACTTACATCATTTCCATTCATAGCATTTAGATGAACATACAGTTGAGTGTCTTCTGCATAAAGTTGATGGTTGATGTCAAAACTTTAAATTGATTGACTAAGAGGCGTTGTGTACAAAGTAAAAAGCAGCGGTCCCATGACCATCTTTTAAAGATACGAATGAACTCTGTTGTAAACAACAATCGGCATACAGACCATGCCATAGTACGGAAACTACTTTGATGAAAGTCCACAATGCCATTTGTAAAATACTACAGTATCTGAAAATAATGCGGTGGCATTGATTCTCCTGGACCTCAAAGCTGCTTTTGACACAATTGACCAGTCTATCTTGATTAATCGGCTTTATACAGATTGCGGCATAGTAGTAGTTTCGTGCGGCGGTATTATGCCACCCCTTTGCCACTGATTACCCAATCATGAAATGTTTTATTACAGGCATACACGGATTGAAAGCCCCCGTCAAGTTTCGAGAATGGACACTCCTGAACCAGATGTTCCACCGTCTGGGGGTGGTTTTTGCAGTCTTTGCACGTCGGGGCGTCAGCTCGCCCCCATTGGTGCAGCGTGGCCTGCGTTAGGGCGCATCTGGTACGAAGTCTATTAGCCGTCACCTACACGGCTCTAGACTGGGAGTCGAAACCGGGCGGTTTCCCGCCGAGCGGCGTGCGGTTGTCCGCTGCTCCTTTCGGGGCGGCGCTGTCCCACTCTCTGTCCCACGCCTCGAGCGTGTCGAGTTCGACCTGGGGGGCCCTGAAAAAGGGTATCCTCTTCGGAAGCCTCGCCGAGGGTGGGGCATTTTTTTAGCACTTGTGCCAGTGGGACTGCGTCGTCTAGTTTACCTATTCTCTCCTGCCAACGCCGTATGGCCGCTTGTCGTCTCAGGTGCGACGGACTGATAGCGCTTAGCACCGGTAGCCAGATCCTCCGCGTTGACCGGAGGCATCCCGTGATAATCCTCATAGTTCAGTTTGGCGTCAATTTTGTGGACGGCCGGGGCGTGGGCCCAGTGTCCGTGGTTAAAACCTTAGGTAACGATGAGGTTGTATTGTCTGTTGCCTCCTACATCGCCGAACAGACCAGTCGTAAACGAGCTGCTGGTTCGTTTCACCACCTTTTTGCCGACGAAGCAAAGTCAGCCAAAATTTGCATAAAAGTACTAGCTAGCTAGTAGACGAGTGGTTGTCTACCAGGCGAGTTAGAGGATCATGAAACTGCGTGTGTGAGAATAATGAAACTACGCGCGTGAGAGAGAAACTAAAATAATGTTCTAGTTTTAAATATTTTGTTTATTTAAAGTATTAAGCATATGATAGTAGATAGAGAAAATGTAGTTGGACAAGTTGGGGGGACAGTGTCCACTGTGTCCTATAGTGAAATCCGCCACT
>JAUEKZ010020933.1:0-13030 GCA_031471865.1 Melibe leonina | reverse complement strand
TTCTGTTAGGAATTTTAGTTTTTAATCTCATAGAACAAAGAAGTCGATGAAAAGGCCCTGGATTAATATCATTTATCTTCTGGGATACAAGATCTCCCGTGACAAGGAAAAACAAGTAGAGACAAATATTGTTTGACCTTTTTTAAATTTCACACAAGTACAAATCATTCTGCTTATAGTTAACATGAAGGCTCTATATGCATTGACTATTCTGAACCCACAGAAATAGGTCCATTCAGCAATGCTAAGGCACACTGCTATGTATGCTGCTCATATTACCTGGTCATGACCTTGCTCGCCTACAGCACAGCAACTCTGAGCAAGGTCGAAACACACTGTGATGTGCTGTTATGCACTAAGATTCAAAGTCAGCCATGTCAATAGCTATGAATGGTTTATTGTTGCCATAATGTTGCTGGAAGAGCATTCACCCAATAAAAATCAAGAAATAAGGACAGGTAAGTGCATTCATATCATGGGGTAAATAAGGTCACAGATGCACTCCAAATAGACTGAATGTAGAGATGTTTTTTAACCAGGTCAGCCTGGTATAGTATGGTAGCAAGTTTAATACCCAAGACAAAAAAGGATAAAGTCACAATAATTATTGTGGGTTTAAACTAACTCTAATACCTCAGCTGCCATAGATGCAATCCTCTGCGGAGATATGAGACCAATAAGGACATTCTGACGAAGCTGTGGGTTTCTTGAATCTTTTAAATTTGCGACACGACTTCGAATTCGATTCTTGTATTTCATTTCCGTGTTACCAAATTCTGTGAAAACACCTTTTCAATGGTTAAGGAATATATAAATAAAATGAAATAATAAAAAAGTTTTAAAAAAAACAAAAGAAAAAAAAACCAGAGTAATATTTTAAAAAAGAAAAAACAGATTGCTTCCATTCATACCTCATGAGCGTAGCTATAGACTTCCATCGCGTCCATCCTACTAACTATCATCGTTGATACGATATGCGAAAGGAAAAGTCCTACTTTTGCTTTATTCTGATTCATTATGTTGCTGAAAGGAGGTAGTAAACATTGAAAAAGTATCATCCCAGCAAGGAATCAGGCTTGTTTGCTAAATTTTTGGTCCAATGTAAATAAATGCATTTTATCAAGAATTTTTTTAATCAGCTATGATGATGCAACAGTAGATCGCTGATACCAATCTGCCCATAAAATATATAACCACATATCAAGAGAAATATTTTAAATGGACCTTTATGGAATTCTATTGAGTGTCTAGGCACAAGAAAATGTTCTAAAAGGCCATTCGAATTTAGATGTAGAGTAACCCATAACAAATCTTAAAGAGGAATAGAAAATTAATATTTCAAGATGTAGCTGTATGAAACTAATAAAAACGTATTCCTTATTCATTTCTGAAAAGTTTGAAGTATGATTCGCTTGCAGAAGATTAGTCTTAAGTTGAAATCAATGCTAATGTCACCAACATCAAGGGTTGTAACCAATAATAGATAATTCTGGCCAGGGCCCCTGAAAATCCTAGATGCAATCAGTAATGAAATGTACTTACAAAAATGAAGATATTGTGTGGAATAATGCACTGCACACTTACAAGACAACCAGTAAAATCTCATGTTGGCCTTAACAATTGTAATGACTCTGAGAAAGGATACAGTCTTCCAATGAGGCAGCAAGTTCTTCAGGGTCATGTGCACCTTCAGGAACATCTGAAATGAATTTTTTAAAATTTCTATTTAAGAAAGTTTCAAAATGAGAATCATGGAAGATGAAAGAAAGGAATTTCAATCCTAAAAACACCATAGCATAGGATATTAGAGAAAGGGAGAGAAAGGAAGCAGGTTGGAACTCAGACAGGAGTACCAGAGCTGGCAAAACAAGCACAGAATATGGACAGAAGATGTTTACTTATTGGCTGAGATATTTAAGTTAAGTCAAGTAAATTACTTACCACTACTTTTAAGAGCATTGCAGAGCAGCTCCCGACATTTGAGTCTGATAGCATCTGTGGTGTTGGCTGTTTTACTAAAGGACTGGCTCTTGCTATTATCTTCTTTGTCCTTTTTCATATCATCCCCATCATTGGAGGTCTCATCCATCTTTTGACTGTTTGCATCACCACCAGAGGATCTTGATGTTGTGCGTGCAAGACCTCCAGGACTATCTGCAGGATTTCATTTTTTTTTTTTAATATTTCAAAACACAATAGTATGTTATGATGTATCATTTTAAGTAATTTTATACAGGTGAGAAAATAATTGTTGGGAAGCAAATTTTATCACAATTTAGTTTTTTTCTCTTCATATTGGAAATCAAAGTTTCAAGTGCCTCAAAAGCCTTAAAATGTGGCATTAGTTTGATTATGTCAAAATTAAAGCATAGCTTGCATTACTAAATTATTAAAATACCTCCCAAATTACACTAAAAGGCAAGCATAAGGATACCACAACAATTTTTCTATTAATTAAATTATCATTTAAAATCAAAACATAAAATAGTTTTTCTTCTTCAGTTCAAATCCAACACTACCTGCAGGGAGAAGTTTCTTCCAATTCTTTATGAGGGTTTTAGCCAGAGACCCGACTTCCTCATTGCTGCTAGCCTTTCTCAGATTATTGACAGTCATTCCAATTCTTGTTTTCTAGGATGTGAAAATAAAAAAAGATTACGAATGGAAAAAAGATCAGTGCTCTTAGATTTTATACTCATATAACCAAGCTAATCTCAACAAAGTGTTAAAAATATAACCCATCTAAGTAGCGTCAAGTCTCCCACAAACAATCTGCTTCAAACTGCAAGACTATATAACAGACCTCTCTAAGTATATTGAATAATCTACACCTGCAGTCAAATATCCAGTTCCTTTCAACTAACTACCATACCATTATATTGCGCTATTTTCAATGCCCTCACAAGAAAATATACACCCACGAGAGGACTAAGCCATTATCTGGCAGATTTTGCTATCATATAATCTCATTCTTGAAAGACAATTTAGGAATAGGAATTTCCTTTAACCCAATGGTCATGCATCACATGCTCACTGCGTGACGTCAACCCAATCCAAAAGTAATGTGGCTGGCGAAGTGATTCTGAACAATAGGCGTGTTTTCAGTCCTCTTCCCTTCTCTCTTTTATTCTTTCCCAAAGCCGAAACACACTGGGAATAAGTAATCTTCTTACAAATGTCTTATTTTCAGTGCCAGTCTTGAGAATAATTTTCTTATTCACAGAATGTTTGAGAACAATCACTCCCCTTCTAATTGTTTATAGACTTGAGTTGTGCTTGGTTGACCATATGATGCTGGAATCGAAGTATTTTGTGATATCATTTGTTATCATCTTGACAAGATAAAAATACCATCCAGTTCTCACCTGAAGAACCTCTAGAGTCATCTTTGAATCTCGTAAAGCTTTCAAAAGATCAAGAGCTGTGGCATGATCCTAGAGGAAAACACGAAATAAAATTCAGTTTGGAGTAGACAGAAGGCAAAGTAGGGTGTTTTTGCAGTAGAGAGCCATGTCAGAAATTAATCTTGAAACATTTTATTTAACACTGTTCGTGTTTATATATTGAAAAGAAAATTGACAATCATTTCGGGGTCTTTAATTGTTTGGGAGATATTGAAAATTACACTATGTAAGCAGTTAAAAATGAGAGCCGCCATTGCCAATGTCACTCAGTGATGCGTGGTATTGATACTACATGTGGTTGAAATTTATAAGACCCAAGCTACTAAAGGTTTTCTAAATATTTTTTTCCAGCATAACCCCATCTTATCTAATTAATTAGGGTAAGAACCTCAGAAACGTTTTGTTATCTCAGGCGTTAGCACAATTGCGAAGCAGTACTGGAGCAATTTTCATTATATAATACCAGCATTAATGGTGCATTTTTAAACAAGTTGACTTTAAAAAAAAGTGGAGGCTTATGAAGCGCTAATATCTAAGAATTATGCTCATCATAAACACATAGGACAAGACGAGCGGGACACTGCCGTGAAAGAGATAGGGTTGTGTGGACCTCTTCTGAAAATCTACAAACAGGAGACACCTTGTTAGTGACACAGCAGAATCAGGGCGGACTAGGTTTGAGTCCTGCCATAACCACTTTGGCCTTTCCTTGAGCAAGCAAATTTACCAAGGTGCGAAAATCCATCTGCTCAGTTGCGAAAGTCGGCTGTGACCAGTCTCATGTCGAGAGAGCGGCAATCATTGCTATAAAACAGGAATAATAAAAGCTCCTCCAACTCATCAGCTACAGCCGATAACCAATCAATTACCAGGGAATATACAGGACTCAATTATTGCCGATAATGAAGGATAGAAATATAGACTATAGAGTGTATGAACCTAGTCAAGCACAACTGTGGCCTGACCTGTCCCACATAGGGTTTCTTTTTCTCTCTCTCTGTGTAAGTAGCACGGCATCGGTCGAATGATAAGATAACTTTAAGTCTTGCTTTTTTAAATTTCATATACAAACCACACCTTAGAAACCTCTTCAAGGCTATTATCTAGATAGTTATATCAAGACCAATCGGAAGCCGTCGTCGACTTTGTTTGTCACAGGGCACTACTGTCAGTGGGCACCTCCTGCAGTGTCTGCAGTTGGGAGAGTCAGCTCTCCCCCATTTATTAAGTACCTACCTATAGAAAATATACAATCTCTAGATATTTGAACAGTCTCATCCCTATCCAGTCAAGACAAGGCCAAGGGCTAACTCTAATGGACTTACAGTTGTATCACTGGAAATCAATTTTTCCAGCTTTTTACCAATTCGTTGCACATCATCCTCCACGCCCATAGCGTAAATCTGAAATGTGGTCTAATTTTTTTAAGAAGATCAAACTTTAAAAAAAAGAGGATGAGTGGAGCAGCACAGGTAAATTTGTTTCTACAGGACTCGGCAGCGGTACCGGAAGTTGACACTGGTGTTGTGTTTGAAGAATGGCGGTCGCAAAAAATACTGGTTTGGAATGGAAAACTCGTTGTGTTAAATTATAAAAGTTCTAAAAAGGGAGGGGATCGCTAGGCCAGTGGTTATCAAAGGTGAAACAAAGGGAGTGATTAGCAGGCCAGTATGGTGGGACAAATACAAAGTAAGACAGACAAGAAAGCGACGTTTCGACCAAAGGTCTTCATCAGGACAAACAAAATAACAAGATAACAGAATAAACAAAACTTAGCTTCGGGGCTGGATGAACATCCTGCGCTACGAGCAAGTAAAGAAAAGTTCAATAAAGACAATGATTCAATGCCTAGGCACGTCTCGGCCGAAATTACTTTCTTCCGGAAAGATAGAAAGACAAGAAGAAATACTCAAATAAAGAAAGAAAGAAAAGAATGGGTGTACTTATCATGTATGAGACACAAATTCTTAATGTAGTTTTCACCTTCTTTAAAAATTAAAACTATTTCAAACATGTACAAATATGGACTCTATAGCTATTAAATTACATATCTACTTTCTGACCGACAAGCCCCCTGCGACATGTCCGACAAAGCGGAGGCAAATTTGCACTTCTTGGCGTATCTACTTTCATATGAGACCAAATCCATGTCGTTACGGCACTCTTAATCAGACAGAGCAAACCACGCATTGTCCATCCTAACATCACTCCGTCAAACAACAAATATGATACAATTAAGCCTTTCTCAAACACTTCTTGATCTGCAAGGGCTCGGGTCACGTAGGTTAGACTAGATATAGGCGCATATCATAGTCTTGATATCTCCCCCACTTAAGTTAAAGTGTTCGTGGTAGAAATCTTCACGATTTTAATTTTTTCTTAGACTTTGTTTCTTGTTACCACTACCGGTCATTATATATGTTGCATATTTCCCCCGTAGTTCCAGAAACAGAATACCTACATGATATAGAGACCTACCTATACAATATTATTACACATGGTAAGCAGAAAAACGTAGCTATAGGGTATGATTTTTTAAAAGGAAAAGACACAATGAATATAAAGGTAATCAAGCTGATACAATTTCATGCTTAAAATCGTCTTAAAGCCCAACAGTTTTTGTTGCAGTGAAGGTAGGCAGTAACTAGTCATCGGCATATAAAATGTCAAAACTAAAGGTCATCAAAATACATGTCAATAAAAAATATGTTTATTGAATTGCGACTTCGATATCATCTTAAAAGGGGAAATACAAAACACAGAACAACCCCATATGGCTCCCCCCTCCCACGTCCCCCTCCCTCCCCCGCCCCCTCCCACATCCCTACCCTCAAATTTTGAGTTTAAAAAGAAGTTTTAGTTGAAAATATAACATAATAATTATACGAATTAAAATGTAGAAATTTTCCGAGTTCCGACACCAACAAAACAACATCCGGAAGAAAACCGGATTCCGAAGTGGTCTGTTCCTTCGCCCGTAGATAGAAGTAAAAAGAGTGAAATAAACTATTTCCTCGATTAAAGCAAAGAAGTTAAGATCTACCTCTAGATCTTAGATATCTTTCGGTAGGTCTAGAACCTATAATCTATCTGGATAAGTGTCTAGTCTATTCATTTTTTATGGGAGTGATTATTCTAACCCTAGTGAGAATGGTGAGAATAAGAAAATTCTCACCGAGTGGCAAAAGAGAGTGTTATCGTGTGGCAGCGAGACAAGCACACACTCACTCACTCTTTCTCTCTGTCTCACACACACATAGAACTGACATAGAGAGAGAGACAGAAAGAAGTAGATAGATAGAGACATGCACGCTCACACTCACAGATAGTAAAAGGATAAAAAGAAAAAAAAAGAGAAAGATATCATGAAATAGAAACATGCCCTTACATAAAGCTGTACATACATGTTTTATGCCCAAATTATGACTAAGCTTGATCTCGAATAAAAGACAAGTATTAGACTTTATTCTAGTACCTTTTGATATTATACTCCTTGCTACGACATGCATGTGTTTAGTAATAGGCCAGCTAACACATAATTTATATGCAAATAAGACATTTTAACTATATTCTACTACACTTCCACTAGGGAAGGCGATAAATAAGTGAGCTTTGGACGATTTGTAAACACGATGTTGATGAGTCTATTTTTCACCAGAGGTCAAATGGATTTCTCAACTGAAAGTAGTAGTAGTAGTATGAAGTACGGCTGTGGTCAGGCTAGTCGCCTATCAGCCGTTCATTGCTTGCTTGTTCCTTCCTGCTCGTTGTTCTCACACTCTGTCATCCCTAGGTTAGCGCTCATGGCGAAAGAAACTCAGGTTCCGACATTCTTCTTTTTTAAAGTTATTGACGTAAAAAGGATATTTTAGATTCACAATATACACTAGTCTAATTTTAAGAATATATGGGAAAGTACACTGTTTATATTGACCATGTCTTTTCTTATGAAAAATATTTTCCTTTAATCATAAATTTTTATAACTTTGGTTTCACTATATGCTATGTCACAAAAAGGATGTAGAAGCTCTCTTAAGCTTGATTTGAAGTGAACTGGTTAACTAATGACTCTTAAAACTGAAAAAATCCCCTTTTTTGTTCACACCAAAATAATAACACAGCCAAGTGTCAATGCTTGCATCCTATTTACACAGTTAAATCAAGCTTCTGTTCCATGTTCCATATATGTCATTTTAACAAAGAAAAGTCAAAGTGCAAAAAGCATATAAAAAAGATTGCATATCAATCAAGCAATTGTTGCAAGAGCACTGTGAATCACCATGAGGAATGTTGCATGTGATCGTCCGTTTTAAGCATTTGAAGAATTTACTTAAATTCACAACCAGACTGTCCAGAAATGCTAAAAGCTGTCATAAAGGGATATTTGGTCCTTCATGAACCTAAACCTAAGAGCCGACCTCTGTTTACAAGGCTGTGTTTGCGACGTGCCATTTACGGGAGTGACTAAATCGTCCGATTTTTGCATTCCTCACTGTGTTAACTTTCAAGTACTTTGATTCGTTTATTTTTTACTAATTTCCATATTTTTTATAAGTGTTTCCGCGAAGCATTCGGTCATTGTTTGGATCTTTCCAAGATAGCGGTATCTGTGAGGGAGTGCGAAAATAGTTTGTTCTTTCTTTTTTACAGTGTAACCGTCCTCATGATCCCTATGGAAGGTGATAAAAATGTATTATTTTTTCTTTTGCTGCGGCACATTGCTGATTTTCTAAATCTTTTTGACGTAGCTTAGGTCTTCAGCCATGATTATAAACAATCTAAACATACCGAGGGACACAAACTTTACATTGATTGATGACGAAATTAACTATATATCCAAGATGGCACTTTATAGTCTTTATGATCTAGAATAAGCCAATAACTCATTAGATGTGTTATAGTGCATATATATAATATATGTTAGATCTTACACTGTGTTATCATTTTGTATATATTTATCTTTTTTCAGAACCTGAACAAAATGAAATATGAGGCCAACATGGCACGAAGCAATGCTTTGATGAAAAACTTATGGGTAGTTTTGGTGCCCTCATTACTGTCAGGAGTGCTGGCTTTTCAGTGGCTTAAATGTGGAGTTCTCTTTGATCGTCGCAATGCATATCTCTTAGAGAATCTTCCAGTCACTACGGATCAGGCTTGGGATGCCTTGAGTGGACATCTGTTCCCACATCTTTATTCAGTAGATGATCAACCTGGGGGGCTTATGGCAAGGAGGTTGAGACCGTTTTCTGATTCAGCAACAGTGGAAAGAAACAAAACTGACTATGAAGGTAGAAAACAGGCATGGTCGAAGAATATGATAGGTAATGAAAGGGAATTCAGAGAATCTGTCCTTATATCTGGAATTCCCTCTTTCACTGTGCATTACCTCTGGTGTATTGATGGACACTTTGAAATAAGTCATTTCATTACCGTTTTAAGTGCTTTTCATCAACTTAGACCTGACAAATTGATAATTCATTACCGAGTGAAACCTCGAGCTGACCCAAAAGGCTACTGGCGATGGTTAGAAGATTTAGAACGTGACATTATAATGTTGAGCTTACAACCTTTGGAAAATCCCCAGCATTGTAGTCATGACTTTTCCTCAGGGGTGAAAGATGAGGAGTTTCCAGATGCTCATGGAGTTTTTCTCTTGGGTGATGTTGCCATCACTAACATAACAAGGCCACGAATAGTTCAGATGATGTTTCAGTCTTTCCTTGACAAAACGAGCGATACTGTGCAGTTGACGGATTTGGCGGAAGAAAAATGGAGGCAAAGCCAAGTGTTTATTGTGTCCAATGTTGAGCCATTTCATGTGAATCAAAGTCCTGGCAAATCAGTTGTGAGCTGCCCACCTGTCACAGAATTTAACACTGTCAAAGACTTGACAGATACATTCTGTGTCAGCATGCAGTCGTATTTTCATACAGAGGACCTTCTCAACCAGGATACCCGATTTTTTAGGTATGCTCGTACTTTGTTATATGGTTCACCTGATAATTTTCTCATAAAAAAAAGGCAACCAGTCCAAATTCCCAAAATTTTTCATATCATTTTGGAGGAAGACTCACCAAAAATGACGCCACTTCTGTATGCAAGCATTAAAAGTGCTTACATGAATGGGAATATGGATACAGTTTATGTGCATTGCCACAAGAGACCTTCAGGGGAGTTATGGGACCGTCTATTTGAGTCAGATCATTTTTCACCTGTATTTATTCCAACAGCTTCATATCAAAGCTTCAGTAATCATGGAGCTAAGACTTACATGTTGTACACACTTCTCCAGCATGGAGGGATGGCAAGCTTTGGGGACGTAGTGTTTGTAAAGCCATGGTCATTTAGTTCACAACATTCGAAGGCTGTTGCCTCATTACATCGCAGCCAGTATCGCCAAAAGCACAGAACTGTCAACACAGCTGTGCTTGCTGCTGTGCCAGGTTCCAAGTTTATCCAAGAGATGCTTGGTTTGATCCACCAAGCAGAGGTTTCCTGGCCTGAAATGACCCCTGATGACATTGCGACTCATTTGTCAGAAGTTGATCCTCACAGCCTCAGTATTGAATCTCAGATGATGTCTCATCAAGAATGTCATGGATCCAATTGCCAAGTAGCGGGTGGACATGATTTGCCCCAGATGGTCTATACAACAAGAATGATATGGAAAAGTAATCAACCTAAAACTTTGGAAGACCTATCTGCTGTTCAAGGTCCTTTTATGACTGAGATTAGGAAACTCATAAGTAAGCCTTTCAAGTAGTTTTTGAAATGTGTACCCTTTAGTTTTGATACAGTATAACATAATTAAACCAAGATAAGACAAAGGTCTCAATTTTTTTCTCTCTTTGCCTTTGTTATGATGCTAATGGCAATGGTAAACGAAAATAATTTTAACCCAACACAGCTGAATTGAAAACCCATATCTCAAAGACTGCGTAATGGATTAGAAGTTATACACACAATGTAAAAATAATGGACAGTCAGAAATGGTTACCTTTACACGCTCCATTCCCTTACACACACACACATTGTATGTGTAATAAATCGCATTGAGTGGCGCTCGCACAGTTTTGTATTGGCCTTGAGAGTGACTGTGAGAGCATGAGGTTTCTTTATGACGAGGTTGTTAAAAATATGCTTAAAAAGCAAAATGATACTTCAGTCCTGAACTTTTCGGTTTAACCATGTTCTACTGTATTCCTTTTAATTTTATTTATTACCTTTATTTATAACCTGGTAATACTGCCGAATGTGATGAAAACATAATGTTGGTAGTATGATATGAAGAGACTGGCAGTGCAATGAAAATAGTATGCCATGTTTGATGGAGTAGGGTCATGGTAGGAAGGTGAAAGAACTCACTGTCTAGGGGACCTCAGTTACTGTATATAACTGCAAGAGACACATGGGCAAACTGAGCAAAGTGTTACAAGAGTGTTTGGGAGGTGTTTCATCTGCTTGGGTTTGGCAATTAAACTATGGATTCATATCTAAAACTAAATATCAATGTTACAGCAAGTATAACTTGTTCAACTGCCACCTAAAATTTTATCACTACCTCACTAAACACGATCAACCAGACAAAGCACCTCTCAAATGTATGATAAACTCGTTTATTTATTAAGAAATGAAAAAAAAATTAAAAGTCACACTTTATATTGTATTTCCTTCGGCCAACATTGAACATTGAAACACATAGGACAAGACTGTTGAGTGTGTTAGTGTTACAATTTATTTGTGGGACAAGGACTGCTGAATGAAGGGCTAGGTAGCCTATTTACTGCTTGGTTGACAGTGGTGTATTGATCCTTTGCCAGATGCTGAATGCCCTTTCTTATGCTAAACCACTATGCATATTTTCATTGTACCTTTAGTCTCTTTATATTGCTAACTCTATATTTTTCCTAAATTTCGGGCAGTATAACGAGATTTTAGTGCATTGTGTGTGTGTATATATATGCGTTAGAGTATGCGCGTGTGTATGTATGTTACATGTGAAAATCATCTGCATTTTTGTGGGAAAGACAGCAACTTTTACCCTTGCACTTTTGAGCACCGTGAAAGAGTTGCTGAAATGCTTCATCTCCTAACTAGAAGAGAATGAAAGAATCTGCCAAAAGAGTGGAAATTACAACAGCTGAAAATCGGCTCAATAATTAACACAAACATCCTTTGATCAGATATCTATCTTCATGTGGAAGTTAGTGGCCGATAAATTTGTGATAGCAGAGAATAGCATCTAAAAATGTGCTCACTATTATATGTATGATGTGTGTGTGTACGCACATACGTATGTGTGTATGTATGATGTAATTGTTTTTGCAGATTAGTTGTAAGCTATTCTTACAACCATACTTATTTTGAAAACAAATCATATTAACCATTCATATTCAGTTATGGTATACTCACCTTTTGCTCCCATGGGTTTTCCTTCCAAATGGGCTAAATCATATCATCCCTACTAGCAAGTTCTATACTTTTTTTTTTATGTAATGGAAAAAAAACATTCTTTATGCACAAATGCTTTATTAGATGATGGTTACTTTTAAACAGAAATTTACTAAAGGCTGAGAGTGTGCTGCAGTCAAACAGTACAACCCCTTATCAAACTTTAAAAGGTTTAAGTTGAAATTGAAACTTTGCTTGCTTTAGATTTTGAATTTTGACCCTTTAACAAAGTTCCTTTCTTGGATATTTTGTTGGAGCAACTTGCATTTTCAGCATGAAAATTTCAGACATCAGGGTTGTGGCTGGTGTTCATATGCTTTGAATAATATTTTTATTCTATGACTTTCATTAAGTTTAATTTTTGCAATGATCTGGCTTTAGATTTTCTTTTTTTTGTCCGATGTCTTTGTTTATTTTTCTTATAATTTTCATTTATTAGTAAGCATGGTGAGTTTGCCATTTTTGTGCTTTACTATAACTATAAGTTGTTTGTGTTCATCTTTTTGCACCAATGAATTACTTGAGCACTCTATAATTCTATAATTTCAAGTTAGATATTTATCACATACAGACCTTGTACTTGTACATGTATAAACGACTTACCCAAATTTTTGTAACTAGTGTTAGCTAAAAAATTTAAATTGCAAAAAATATTTATGACCATCATAATTTTTGTTTTAGTTTTGACTAGGTTTTTACAGTCAAGTACTAGTCTTTATCTAGGACAACGGATTAGGCACCCTCATAATCCCCTTCTCTCAATTCCCACCCCCCCTCACCCATCCGTCCTGCTACGCGCTCATTAGTATGCCTTCTTGTTGAAAAGGAGAGTACAGTGTAGACTAGTGTTTTTGACATATGAAGACATGTAGATCAGAGAACTTTCAATGCTTTCTGGCTCGAGGTTTGAGTGTAATATTTAAAATTATTGAAAGGATTTTTAATAACAACAGTAAATTGACTCATTATTATGCACTGGTTTCAATATAGACGAGCCAACACTAGTTAAGGGCTGATGGGTGGCAAAATCCTCATTGCTATTGCAATTGTCTAGTTAACTTGAAATGCATCATGCCTGTCATGCATGATCATCGGTTTTTCTATGTTATATATAATTTATAATCAAAGTAAAATGAGTTACTTCTGAATTTAATAACATTTGCAGTGGTCTT
>JAUEKZ010020823.1:0-18468 GCA_031471865.1 Melibe leonina | reverse complement strand
TTTATATCCTAACCCACCCCCCCCCCCCCCCCCCACCCCCCCCGCCGGCCAGCTGAGGACCAGATTCACTATTGACGACTACAGCCATTACCTGTTCACTCCAAGGGATCTCACGCAGTGGACAATGGGACTCTTGCGTTACGACCTGACTGCCACTGCCAACGACAGCTCTGCTGACTCGGTTCTTGAAGTCTGGGTGTACGAGGCTCAGAGGCTCTTCAGAGACAGAATTGTTGGAGATGACAACAGAAGTAAATTTGACAATATGCTCATGTCTGTTGTACGGTCAGATTGGTCTACAAGCATCTTTGATAATCTTGACAGTGAGTGATTTGTAACAAATGTTTTATTGTTTCAGTATTTGTGTTAACTAGTGTGCTTTTTTTTGTGTCCTATTGTTTTTTTTTTTTGTATTGCTTTTACTTCACGCAAATCTTTACATAAATAGACAATTTCATCTTGATTCTCATTTGTAAATTTTCATCAATAATATATTTTAGTTCTGTAAGGCCATAGTTCATCTTGTGGTGTCTTGAAAGCAATTATTTCTTATATATTCATGTGATAAGATACCGCAATTACATTGTAATGTGATCTTCTGTTATTTAGAATTACTGCAGACTGATGGGGAGCTACTTGGCCTAATGAATGATACAAAATGGAATGTATATGATATGATACAAAATGGAATGTATATGATATGCTACAAAAAAACGCCTGACAATACAAAAACTACTTGTATATCAATCCTTTTCTTTTTTCACAGAATCTTTTTATGTAACCTGGGGATCCCGATCAGAATCTGCTGCAGCTGGTGCCCCACTTCCTCCCTTTGGGAAACCATTGGGCAAACTGTCTGAAGAGGACCTGAAGGCTGTGGTGGAGAAAGGGGTCCGACTCTACAGTAAGTTTTAAAAGATGGATGGAATGGACTTTTTCTTGTTTGTCCATCAGAGGAAAATCCATCCTTGTTTGTCCCAAAAGGGGATATGGCGAATCCTAGATATCAGGAACTCAGTAACAAAGTCCTGATATTCTTTTATAATAAATCATAGATATAAGCCTTTATAAGCCTTCTTTTTTTTACTTTTGTGTGTTTATTTAAAGTGAAATTGAACAATATAATTCTGAGAAAAAAAGCCATTTCTATGAATTTTCACTAGCAATCATGATGTGAATACATGCAAAGAAACATGCACTGGATGAATGGATTTATTCATTATCAACCAACATCAAACAGGTCGAGAGAACAGAGAACTTGACATATTGATTTTCAAAGAAGTATTGGACAATATGGCTCATGTGGATCGAGTCTTGACCAAACCTGGGGGATCGCTGCTCATGGCAGGCCGCAGCGGGGTGGGTCGCAGAACGGCAGTCAGTGTGGTGGCAAACATGCATCAGATGCAACTCTTTTCTCCCAAAGTGTCTCGGAACTACGGCGTCAAACAATTCAAGAATGACCTGAAAGTGGTAAGGAGTTAAGATTTGGTTTAAAATTTCAGTTGGAATACCATAAGGTTTTTTTTTAACAAAAAGCATTTAAGTTCTTTAGAGCTTTCCGGCTGATAGAGCTTGAACCTATCCAAATTTCCCTTGCCTGAAGAAAACAAGTGACAATGGCATCCTCCCTCTGGATAGGATGCTGGTCTATTTATCTATTGATTACAGGGTATCCAATATTCTTTGTAATGTTTTTGTTTATAATTTAAGATTTTTTACTTAGATTTTTTCCTATCAAGAAAATAGCAACCAACTGTATAAGCACCATCACAGTTGGCCTTTGGTCGAGGCATTGGACAACAAGTAGTAGCTGCTCTCTAAAATTGGACCCCGGCTTCGATCCATTGTAGTTCTTCAAAACACTCTCAGCAAACTCACAATAGACAAACACACATTATTTGCGTATTGTAGTCTTGGAGTTGCTGAAAGCAGGGCCCTAGTCTGCTGTGTGCACAGCCTATTAAATTATACTATACCTCGCTTCTGGTGGATTTACTGGGTTTTTATTCTTTTCTCAAACTCACAGGTGATGCAACAAGCCGGCATTGAAGGGGAGCAGGTTGTGCTGGTACTGGAAGATCATCACTTTGTGGAACCCCAATTCCTGGAATTGATCAACTCATTGCTGTCTGCAGGAGAAATTGCAGGCCTTTACACACCTGAGGAGTTGGAGCCTTTGCTTTCTCCCTTGAGAGACTTGGCCTCAGATATTGGATTCAGAGGCACTTTGATCAGCTTCTTTGCGGCTCGTAAGTTTTTTTTAAAGGAAATCTTTAGAGAACACTTTATAGACTTATAGACTTAGACTGATATCAAATTTGGTAAAAACTGTAAATTAAGTAACTTTACAAAATCTTTGTTCTGTCTATTTCCTTTATTCAACATCTTGAATTATTGATAATGAAACAAAAAATTATGTAAATTGCAAACCATTAAAAATCAAGTAATGGTCTTTAAAGTCATGAGATTAATTCAATTTGTCCAAGATGTTCCTTGTGTATTAAACAGTAGTGATGGGTCACATATTTTAAAATAGAATAAGAATGTAAATTCAGTGTCAATGATATTTGTACACACACCAGGTGTGATGAACAACTTGCACACGGTTTTGATCATGGACAACAGTAATTCAAGCTTCACCCTGAACTGTGAAAGCAACCCAGCCCTGTATAAACAATGCGCTGTCAAATGGATGGATGGCTGGAGCCGCAACAGTATGGTGAAGGTAAGATGCTAGGATCAATTTTACTGGCCCCATTGATTCAAGAAGTCAAGCATGTGTCTTAGAACTTGTAGGGTCAGGGGTTTGAATCTTGGCTGTGTCATTCTTAAGATGTAAAGATCAATATTAGCAGATTTTACTTAGCATCATGGAAACAGTTCTAAGGCTGGTTGGTCTGGTGCCAATGTACTGTGACTGGGTGAGATGTTCCTTTTATATGTTTGGCAGCATGTTAAGTCGAGTAGCGAGCTCTACCTTTGATGAAAGTTTAAATGTGTTATCAAGGGTATTAAACAACTGCAACCAACATGATCAGTTTCTTGTAGGAAATGCACACCTGAGTCAAGAGTTAGCACTATTATGTGTTTGAAAAAAAAAAGCAAACTGCACCATCTCACCTTTTACTGAAATATTTTGTTTTGTAGAGTTCTCCTTTAAAATTACTCATCCCAAGTTTTGTGCATGCAGGTTCCTTGGATGTTGTTGACCAGACCCCCTAAAGTGGAGGGCGGATCTATTGGCGAGCCTAAAGGTCACAAGAAAAAAATTTCTGGTGGAGAGGAACTGTTGAAGTGTTTCCTGTCAGTGCACGAATCATGTGCAGGTCTGGGTGCCACACCCAGGCGGTACATGGTGTTCCTGCACACCTACCAGGCTGTTTATGAGAAGAAGAAGAACAGCATCGTAGAGAAACAGCAGCATCTTCAGGTTAGATTAGATCAGAGACAACTTTTCACTATGAATCCAAGAATGGATCATTTTTATAGATGTTTGTTTGTTTTTCTTGTCTGTCCTGTTATTTTATCAGGCTTTTTTTTCTTTTCTCATGGCACATATTTTCGCCTTTTTCCTTTTTTTTTCTCTCTTGTTTTTTTTCCTTTTTTATTTATATTACATTCTTTCCTTTTAAACTCTTAATGGAATATATTTCCTATTGATAAATATACGTTACAATTTTGATTAACAGAGTTCCTTAAATTCAGAATTAGAAAGTGTGTTATATTTTAAAGTTCAATTTAAAGTTCAAAATTTCTCTATTTATACCGGACGTGCCCCAACTCAGGCCGGTGTGTCAAAACTGAATGATGCCAAAGTACTGGTGGATGAGCTGAAAAGGAAGGCTGCTGACCAGAGTGTCATTCTTGCAGAGAAACAAGCTGAAGCTGATGGAGCCCTGAAAGATATCACAGTAAGTGACGGCCTGAATTGATGCCGCTCTTATCATAAACCAAGTTGAAGTCAATTCATTTTCTCATCATTGTTTTGTGTACATAGAATATTATAAAGGATGTGTTTCTCCTTTCTGATTGAGAATTTTGTTTGGTAGTCATGATTATTATAAATGGAATTGTTTCAAGGCAGTGGGAGAGGCAAAGGATGGGAATGTTATAATCTCAATCTTTTTTTGCATTTTTTATTCAAAAATATTTTTAAGGTACCATAGAAGATCTTAGATTTGCTTCATTGATGAAGCCAAAATTTAATGTCATTTATGTCTGAAATAACAATTCTGTATGATAAGTGAGCATGAGGGTAAAGATGAATTCATTATTTTGGAAATTTAATGAAACAATTAATTCCTTTAGTTAATCATGATTTTTGCTGACAGACATTATGAGCATTTAGCTTCTTCTAATATAAAGCTGTATGAAAGACACTGACAAATCCTAAGCCACCCACCAGTACTATATAATGTTGCTATTACCTTCAATTTTGAAGCGGCCATGGGTGATGGATTAGATCTCAATAGCTAGAAAGTCTGCCTCAGAGCTGGTAGGTCAGTTTTTCTGACACCGGTCAATCTCACTTATCAGTAATTAAGAAGCTGTCTAGTCAGGCACTTGGCAGTATGGGAACAGTGCTAAGACTGGTTTGCCAGGTGTCAGTTTACTATGACTGTGTGAGATATTTGAATGAGCCTTCTGTTTATTTCTCTATGGCAGCTTTGGAGCCTTAACTTTGATACTGACGTACACTGTTTTTAAAAGGTGTTTAGCAGGCAATAACCATAAGATGGCGATCTTTTACAAGTTTTAGAAGTTGTGGTTTTGGTTTGTTCCAGGTGGCCATGCAAAATGCTGGGGACCAGAAGCTAGAGATGGAGACTTTACAGAAGAGTGTTGCAGAGGAGAACCAAGTGTTGGAGAAAAGAAAGAAAGCTATTGACATAGAAATGAAAGATGTAGGTTAACACAGAGGATTAAGAATAAAACATATCCTTTGAGTTAACAGTAAATTTTCTGCTTCCACTTAAAAAAAAAAAACTCTCTGAGTTTGATGGGGTTTTTGTTTTTAATTAAGTAAATTAAACTTTCATGATTTCGATATTATTTTACTTGAATTTTTTCTACTGCGCTTTTATTTCATCTTCATTTCCACCTGTTGCTTTATAATTGTATGGAACTTTTGACTCAAAATATTTTACTTAACAAGGTTTTGTGTGATTTTTAAATTAAATAATAGATTGGTGTTATCTCTGGGGATTGGATGATGAATAGTTGTTTACCAAAAAATGCGAACAATGTCCTCAGGTGGAACCACTGGTCCAAGAGGCAAGGCGAGCTGTGGGAAGTATCAAAACAGAATCTCTGTCTGAGATCCGAGCACTGAGGGCGCCACCTGACACCATCCGTGACATCCTGGAGGGGGTTTTGAGGCTGATGGGAATCTACGACACATCCTGGGTTAGCATGAAGAGGTGAGGAAAATAAGTTATGAGACGCATGTTTTTTTTCAAAGGTTAAAGACATTCTTGATGTTAGGTTAAACAAATTGACTCATACTGATCGAAGCGTTAAATTGCCTTCAAATAATACGATAAACGACTTGGGAGCATCAGTAGTCATGTTTTCTAACACAGCTCTCAAATAATGATGTCAATCATAAATGACTGCAGACCCAAAGTCAGTGGGTCATGAAAGGCATTTGTTTCCATTCTTGTCCGGTCTTACTTTCCCAAACTGCAGCTAAAGCTTGGAATATCCCAGTTTTCAGTTAAGGAAGGCCAACCTTGAGAATTATATTTTTAATCTTGAGCTTTTGTTTGTTTGTTTATTCTGAGTTTTAGGGCACTTGCAACTGCTATGGTAATCTTGAGCTTGAGCTTTTATATAGCACAAAAAACATGCTTAAAACATTCTACTAGGGGTCCCTAGCCAACAGTAACACTCAAATTACAGGATGGTATTCATTTTACATTTAATTACTGTGAGAAATGTGAGTAAAGAGCCTTTTCCAAAGACTCAACTTTGTGCCATCACATCAACTGCCTCTCACTAGGCCACAGAGCCGCACTAATCTAAATCTCTCAGCTAGTTTTTTACATTAGCAAAATGGACCGTTATTTTATTCTTAAAAATGACATTGATTTGATACAGTTTCCTGGCCAAAAGAGGTGTGAAAGATGAGATTCAGACCTTTGATGCCAGGAAGATTTCTCCTGAAATCAGAAAGAATGTGGAAGAGCTGTTGAAGAAAAATAGAGATTCCTTTGATCCCAAGGTAAGACACTATTTTTATACTGTTAACCTTTACACGAGTAGACATCATTTTGTCTTTAGACTCTTTTGACATGTGAACTTTATATAAAGCCAGTCATAAGTATTATAGAATAAGACCTTTGAAAGAAGAATTTCCTATGTGCTGCAAAATAATGTCAGCTATAACATTTCAAATAAGCAGATGGTTAATGCATCAATGAAGACATCGTTTTGTGACTTCATCTTTAAGATAAGTTCATGATAAATACTTTATTAGCGTGTAAACCTACTCATTCTGAAAAGAAAAACACCAATTGAGTGATGTACAACATCATTTACTGTAAAAAAAAAAAACAAGTTGACATAAGAGAAAAAGAAAATGAACACAATGAATAATATGAAGCTTCAACCAAAGGCTTGTCTACCAATGAACAACAGATAAAGTAGACATAGCAAAAACAACAACAAAAACAAAAGATATAACATGTACAAAACATGAAGCCTTCACTCCTGACCAATGTAAAGCAACAAGAAGAAAAGATATAGTATACACTCCATACATTCCTGACCAATGTAAAGCAACAAGAAGAAAAGATATAGTATACACTCCATGCATTCCTGACCAATGTAAAGCAACAAGAAGAAAAGATATAGTATACACTCCATGCATTCCTGACCAATGTAAAGCAACAAGAAGAAAAGATATAGTATACACTCCATGCATTCCTGACCAATGTAAAGCAACAAGAAGAAAAGATATAGTATACACTCCATACATTCCTGACCAATGTAAAGCAACAAGAAGAAAAGATATAGTATACACTCCATGCATTCCTGACCAATGTAAAGCAACAAGAAGAAAAGATATAGTATACACTCCATGCATTCCTGACCAATGTCCCATCACTCTGCACTGCTCAATGCCAGAATGCCAAGAGGGCCTCTCAAGCAGCTGAGCCTTTGGCAGCCTGGGTGAGGGCCAACGTGCAGTACTCGTATGTCCTGGAGAGGATTGAACCGCTCGAGGCAGAGCAAACCTCCCTCAGACGGTATGAACGTATTGTCTCTTTGATATATATATATATATATATATATATTCATATGCAAGAAGTAGAAAGCTTCTTTTATTCCCTGTATGGATATTTTTGTGTTTTTTAGCTATTTAGGCAAAGAAAGTTTAAAAAAAAAGGAGAGCCTTATATAGCGATAATATCCATGAATCTGACTTATCGCGTTTCACACTTGTTACTTTCCCCGGCCAACAGCAAACATTGAAACACATAAGACTAGACAAGCGCCTGTAAGGCAAGTTAAAATATATTTGTGATAAAAGTGGGTTGACAGTGGGCTTTTCCAGTCTTGAAAAAGTCACAGGAATCTAACCGAGGGCCTTCTCCGCAATTGTCTAATGCTTTACCGAGCTAATGTGCCCCTAATGTCTAAATGATGTCAAAGGGATTTTTAAGAAGACAATAGGCTTTTCATCATTTAAAAATCTGCAAATAAGCTACATGAACCCAAAAAGTTGTAACAGACAATTCCTTTGATAATGATATTCAAACTGTCTTATTCTTTCAATGATCAAAGGCCACTTTTTCTTGTTTTCCCAGAAATCTGGAGAAAGCTGAAGCTCGCATGTCCAAATTGAGCCAAGCTTTGGGTGAGGTGGATAGAAAGGTTGCATCTCTACGAAGTCGCTTTGAGAATTTGACCAAAGAAGCTGCTGAGCTGAAGATCAAATTAGACAAAGAAAATGAAACCATTCACGCTGCTGAAACTCTAGTGTCTAAACTAGAGGGAGAGCACCAAAGATGGAATCAACAGGTAATCCTGAAACAGGATGGCTAAAAAAGGCCAGAAAGATTATTTTGATTATTTTAGAACTAAGAAAATTGCAAGATGACACCCAACATGACATATATGATGTAAAAATTAATGGAGTAGTGATATTACAGAACATTCAGTGAATAAAGATATTTATTGGATATGAAGAAATTGATTGTGTAAATTAAAAAGATACATCAAAGTTTCAATCTTATATGTGTTGTTTTTATTTTAGGTTGGTGAATTGACCAATGAGCTACAAGTTCTTCCCAAGAGAGCTCTTTTGGCTGCAGCATTCATCACTTACCTTTCCTCTGCGCCTGAAGATCAGCGCAGGAAGTTCTTGCAGCAGTGGGAGGAAGCCATCGGTGTGGACCATTTTGATCTACGCAGGTTTATGTCCACAGAGAGTGAACAGTTGACCTGGAAGGGCGAAGGTCTTCCTTCTGATGACTTGTCAATGGAAAATGCTCTTGTCATTTTACAGGTAAAATAATGATGTTAGTTTTCTTATGTGATTAACAGATTTGCTATAAGTAGTTTTGAATACATGGTATCAGGTAGTATCTTTTCATTAACTTTTGGTTTGGATTTGCAGAATTCGGGAATAAACAATATACAGATGCCTTGTAGCCAATAAGGATTTCTCGATTATTGAACAAAAATATTTCCATTCCTGTTTTTCCTTTAGTTGTTTTCTCATTACTTCAACATAACCTCTCTGATATAAATTATTTTGTTGAATGAATGCTGCATTGTTTAATTTTTCCAGCGCTTTCAAGATTTCCAAAGAATTGAAAAGGTTTTGATTGTTGTATTTGCCAACCACAAAAAAATTGTTTAAGCATATGATTTTACATGAATCCTGTGCCTGGTCATGGCATTTTAAAAGTGCACCAAAATGTTTTCAGTTTCCAGTGAAAGCCCATTTCTATCTGATCATCTGTAGTCTTGATCTTTTTCCTATACTGGATGAAATTGTATTGTTACTCTATCCCTACCTTTGAAAGCAAAATAAGTGTTTCCACCACTGCTGCAACCAGCCATATAATGTTTAAGTGTCTAAAGATTAAGATAACACAACTGTTTGTAGTCACAATGAGAACATGTTTGTCTGTTGACACAAATCCTTGTGCAGCACTAAAGTGACCTGTGTTTGGTGTCATGATATGAAAATTTAGATCTATTTTACTATGTCTTGTTTATGTTTACTTGGTGATGCAAAGTATGGAACTTTTTGGGGGAAAGAATGCTTAAGTCTGCAACTAGCCATTTATATTGCACCAAAGTGACCAGTGTTTAGTGTTATATCTTTAGAAATTATCATTCCCATTGTAAGGCACCTGTATGTCGCAATTTCTTGTTCTTGGTTATCTTGGTGATGCACTATATGAAGGAATGTGTAAAAAATACTTTAGCTTACTTTTTGATAATCAAAGGGGTAACAGATTAAGAATTGCAATAGCCTACACTGGTTTTCTTTCAACTCTTTTTCTCTACAATATATTTTTTCTCACAGTTATAATGATTTAGTACATAGCAAATAATGCACTAATCATTTATCATTTAGATTTTATGACCTCATAAAATTAGCAATATACCAGCCACATTTGTTTTTTCCTTTCAATGATCTCTAGACCAAGTAATTGATTTAACAAATATAGTGCATAAGATTTAATTCATACTTTTTCTTCGGCTGAGCGTCCATAAAATAAGAGAATCCTTGTACAGCACCCTTGTGCACCTCCCCCACCTTAAGACTTGTGGTTATAATTGTGGTTATAATTGTTGTAAAATGGAATTTATTCTTCATTGTGCTTGTCCCACCCACACCTTCATCAGATCCATGACATTCCCATTGGGGTAAGATTCTGACCCATAAGTCTACAGCTTTCTGTTTGGTGTTCTTATTTTCATGCTAATTTTGTGTGGTGCATCAGTTACTTTTCTCTCGCTCTCAGCCCCCCCCCCCCCCCTTCCTCCCTTCCCACCCCAAACTTTAAGCCCCAATGCTGTTATTTCTGGGATTTTTTTCTAGTAATTATTTTTGCTTTTTCCACACGCTTCATCTTATTCAAAGTAATTTTCATACAAGGGTTGGCATTTATTCTTCAAACTGATTTTTCCCTCTTTTTCCATCCTTTTAATTGGGTGAGGTTGTTTTTTTATTTCAAAAATATTATTTTCACATTTACTGACACAAACAAAAGTTTTTGAAAATAAAAAAGAGTGAGTACACTTGCTACTTTTTGAGTGTGTTATAAAAAACAATAAATTTTTTGTGTTAGGAATATAGACTCTCATACTAACTCACTGATTTATATTTGTATCAAATTGAGTTGATCATGCCTATGTGTCAACTATAATATCTCAAAATTTAAAGAATGCATTTTACTTCTCAGAATGGAGATGTATTTTTTTCTTTTTCCCAAGATCGCATTCTGAATTCTTTGAAAAATTAAAAACTATTTACTGCTACCTTATGAAGACTGAAGTTACGATCTGTGTTCAAAAGCTAATTTTTTCAATAATTTTTCCTGTTGATAGGTCAATGATACATTTTTACATTGTAACAATTAATTACCTCTGCTCTGGCACCAATATATGAAAGATCAACGAGCAACTGTAACTATATGCTCCTATTAAATGTTAAGTTGTTACAGATGTTGGCTAAGTGTGGTACCACAGAAAGACATGTTTATTTTTAAGACTTTAATTAAAATTGTTATAGTTGCTTTGGCACTTCTTAATCACCTTGCACAAGAGATTTACAACACATTTCTTATTGAGACAGCATAGGTGATTCCTGTTGGCATTGAGCCTAGGCCCGATGAATAAACTAGTCCTACGAGACAAGTGTCACTGTCGTATTATGGGCAGAAAGGCCTTTTTTCTTCAGTTAAAGACATTTCATAAAAGAAATATTTAAAAATTCACAAAAATTACTCACTGGGCGTTTGGATTTAAATTTGCTCATGCACCACATATTATTTCACCGCTTGAATTTGTCACATCAAATTATTTCTGAATTTGAAAAAACAATTTGAAACTATGTGCTTTCTCTTTAGGCAGAACTTTTAATTTTGATGCAATTTTAGAAGTGCTTCACATTTTGCTGGAGCTGTAAAAAGCTGCAAATATAGACTTTTTACATATCGGAGACGATTAATGAATTGATAGGGGAAGGTTTTTTTTGTATTGGCAGGCACTTAAAGATAGTAGAGGATACTACTCATAGAAGACATGCAATAGTCAGATTAATTTCTTCTCATAAGTAAAAAAAAAGTCTATTGATAAAGGGATTTTTAAAAGGAAAACCATAAAACGAAAAAGGAATCTCATATAGGATTTTTCTCCTGTGAGAAATGTAATTGAAAAAAATATATATTGTGATATTTTCAGCCATTAAACTGCTTTTTCTTATCTCTCTGTTGGAAATGATGATTTTGACCCTGTTTACTATCCCTCTTATATTTGTGCGTGTTTGTGTGGAATAGTCCATTGCCAAAAGTAATTGATGAAAAACAATGAATGTGTTTTAGATTTGTTTTTTTTTCATATTTGATTCAGGTTCTATTTGTTTGCCAAGCAGGAGACAAATATTTTTTAATTTGCTGCAAATATGATTTGCTTCTCTGCTTTTTACCTTGATTTTAAAAAAATTCCACAATGATTGCTGTATTATGTACCTGGCTTAAGACATAATTTTTTTTTCCTTCTGTTTTGTTATTAAGGTATAAAAATTAAGCGGTCATGTGTGATCTAATTTCTAGGATCCGTTTTCAGACTATTGAGCATATATTTTGATTCACTAACTTTTTCAATTTTTGCTAAAAAAAAATTCCTATAGAGAGGTATGATTCTAATATTGACCTGAAAATAAAATACCTTACTTTAATGTTGGTTCTGAGGAAATGAGAATTTTTATTTCTGATCATGGAAAGATAAAGTTCGTTCTCTGTATCATGCCCCAGAGAAGATTGTGACTTCTTATTTCGATATTTTGTTCAGAGCTCTCTACGTCCTTTCTTGGTTGACCCTTCGAGTCGTGCCACAGAGTGGCTCAAAGTGCATCTCAAGGAGAACCGTCTTGAAGTCATCAATCAACAGGTAGTAGATGCAACACTTTCAGTCATTATCTTTAAGTCTCAATACCAGCTTTAGATTTTAGATGCTTTGCTGAAGAATTCAGTCATGATTGCCACAAGTAGAAGAATTTTCCTATACCTTTTGTCTATGGAAAGACTTGCGACATGATATAGATGGTCGTAAAACTTTGGATAACTTTCAAGAGCATACGGCAAACTTGTGATCTGTTTAATTGTTTGTGATGTATTTAATTACAATATTATACCACAGCTTCAATTCAAGGTATCATCAAAAAAAAGAAGAAGAACTGAATTTAAATGTTTAGTATAATCTGAAGTTGAGGGTAACCTCTCAAAGATGTGAAAAATGTCCTTTATATGATGAAGTTGGAAAACAGTGTTCATTTCTATATTTTCCCATTTTGTATTTTTAATTTGATAACATTTGTAAATTAAAAACTTTTCAAATAGCATTGTTTGGTAGTAATAATCACATCTTTTTTTGATCTCTTAGGATGCCAACTTCACCACTGCTTTGGAGTTAGCCGTCCGTTTTGGCAAGACTTTGATTATACAGGAAGTTGATGGGGTGGAGCCTATTTTGTTTCCTTTATTGCGCGGCGACTTGACAGCTCAAGGTGATGACATATTCTTTATAATTTTTTATTATGCTGCAAAGATGAACTTAAGAAATAAAAATAATATTTTCAGTATAAAATTTAAATTGCCTTTTATAAATAAAGTATTGAAAGTTAAACATTTTTTATTGCTGTTGTTCAATAGGTCCTCGCTACGTTGTCCCAATTGGGGACAAGGTGATTGATTACAATGAAGAGTTCCGTTTATTCCTCACCACGAGACATCCCAACCCAGAGATCCCTCCTGATGCTGCCTCAATCATTACTGAAATCAACTTTACCACAACAAGAGCTGGATTGACCGGACAGGTACACGAAGGTGTTAATTTTAAAAGAATTGAAACAACACTAGCATTTTAAACATTCATGAATCTTAAGAACTTTGCGGTGACAATTTCTTATTACAATATTTTTATTTTTATTGAACGAAAATTTGTACTTGGGAGTCTAGGCAGTCAGAGTTGAGCATATTTTCTTACAATTAAACATTTTATTTTTTTTCTCTTCTTGGATCAGCTGCTAGCCAACACACTTCAACATGAGAAGCCAGAGCTTGAAGTACGTAAGACAGAGCTGTTGAAATCTGAGGAGGACTTGAAGATTCAACTGGCTAAACTTGAATCAAGTCTACTGGAGGTATTATTTTATTACAGACATGCTAAAGAGTTTGTTTATTCTAACTTTTTTTGACCTTTCAAGTTTTCATTTTCAGAAACAATTATCTGACTTGAGGATTAAAAGTTGTCAGTTGACAAAGAAGACCAATTTGCAATTACTTCTCATTTGATTCTTTTAAAGAGGAGCTAACACAGGGTTAAAGAAAATATTGTGTAGCGGATTCAAAGGAGCAAGACCAAAAATGATTGTTCTTAAACAGCATCTATGACTCACCATAATGGGCTGATCACATGATTGCTTTTATCTTTATTAAAAGTTTCTCTCCTGGTTCTGTGATTGGTTTCAATTGCCATCATTTGTAACTAGACCTTACCTGGGCTCCGACGTTGCATTATGTGGTATTCAAGGGTGGAAAACCAAACAAAACAAAGTTGACAAAGAGACATTGCCAGAAAAAGGGAAAACTCCCTTTGACTTACTAAATAAAAAAATAAAAAATTTTGAACAGCAAAAGCTCTATTTTTTCCAGTATCATTCTATTAAATTTGACTTGATGCTTTTAAATGGAGACATACTATTATTGCCTACTGGACTAGACTTTGGCCACTTATTCTGAAACCTCTTTATCATGATTTAAAAAAATTGAGTTATCACTCAATCAATATGGCTCTGTCTTTTTTTAAAATCATAGATCTAATCCATATATTTTTGAGATTGAATTAATTCATTATATGCTATTATTCTTTTTAAAGGAACTAGCTAATGCTAAAGGAAATATATTGGAGAACAAGGAGCTGTTGGATTCTTTGAACAAGACCAAAGCTAGCAGCATCACAATCACCGAGTCCCTAACTGAATCTGTTCGTCTGCAAGCCTCCTTGGATCAGGAACGTAATACTTACCTCCCCTTAGCTGAGAGTGGAAGCTGTTTGTACTTCATCATCAGTGATTTGGCCAAGATTAACAATATGTATCGATTTTCTCTGGCTGCTTTCCTTCGACTGTTCCAGCGAGCCCTTCAGATAAAGCATGTGAGTGCCTGTGGTTCACATTTAAGTTGTTTTTTTTGTGCAAAAAATGTTAATGATGATTATCTCTGGCCTTGAATATTACAACTACAGAACCTATGCACTCTTCTTTTTACCTTCCCTTTTTTTTCCTTATCTTATTGATCAGAAATCAATATTACTAAACTTCATGTCAGCTCAATGTAATTTCAATGTTATTGATTTGTATGTCAGCAAAACACAATTTTTATGATTTCAATTTTGTCTCTTTTAATTCATTCCAACAAATGTGTAAGCAATGATTATTGACTGTTCCTCAACCAACTGGGGATTCAGAAAAAAAATAGTATATCAATTATGGATGAAATAGTTACCATTAGATCCTTCTTTCATTTCTTTTCTAGGATGGCAGTGGTACAGAGTTGCGAATCAAGACACTCAGCTCCAAACTTCTACTTCTTGTCTATGAATATGTGTGCCGCTCACTATTCAAAGCAGACCGCATGATGTTTGCCATGCATTTGGTCCATGGCTATAAATCAGATCTTTTTCAGGAAAATGTGAGCTATGATTTATTGCTACTTTTAAACGAAATATTAATTCAATACAGTTGGTATTTTGCCCTATTCACTGTATGTATTGTTGTGATTAAATTTAGCTGAAATAAAAAGTTAACTAGGTTATAATCCAATTTCCCAATGAGTTCACAAGTTTATTTAATTTTTCTATGAATGTGTCATCAGTTTAAAACATTCTTTTGGCCCAGAATAACCAACCAGTCTTAAACTTGAAATATTTTGACTAATTGATTTTGCTGTATCAACCATAACAGAATATTGCACAAAATTTATCTATTGAGACGTGTCACTCTTAATAAACAAACAAGCGAACAAGAATGTATCTATTTTAGGTGTTCATGTTTATATTGTTATATTGAATTTGCTTGATTGTTTCAGGAATGGGAAGCCTTCTGTGGTACTCTGGTGGCAGACGTGAAAGGGGACGCTGGTCGCGTTCCTTCCTGGGTTGATCAAGAGAGACAGTCTGCTGTAGCAGCTTTCAAGGTGAAAACTTGTTATGTATGAGATTATAACTGTATTTTGGGATTTTTTGTTGTAGTTATTTATATTCATCATGGTGTATCCTAAGTGATTTTATTTTTCTAATCCTGTGTGAAGAGAAAGCACAAGCTGCCACTGAATCATACCCAGTCATTTATACATAATATGGAATTAAACTTATGAATTCCATTTTGTAAAAAATGATTTCATTAAAATAGTTAATGAAGAGTGTGTGGTGAATTATTTATTTGTGGGATCTGCTTCGAGATAAGTGTATGGTAGTGCAGTCTCACAACTCCTGGGATGCAATCGTTAACATTACAAAGGATATTACAGTTTACAGCAGAACACTGAAATTACAAACAGCCCATGGCAAGGAAAAATGTTGATTAAATCCATAGTTTTTGTTTTTCTGTGTAATATTTCATTGAAATAAATTAGGTGAAAAAGGAATAGGGACACAGAATCTGTAAGATTGCTTTAAATATGTTTTTATAAGTATGCTCTACTGTAACTATTCTAAACTATTCATTATTATGCAAAAGCTCCCTAGCAAAATTCATTCTCTCTAAAAAATTTAAATTAAATATTTCCTTAATTAAAAATGAAGTACTTGCTGTTTTAAAATACATTATTTCATTTTGTTTATTTCTCTAACCTTATGCCATTTTTTTATCTTTTTACTCCCTCCACCGAAGGCCAACTTCCCGAGATTGGCTCAAAATTTGGATTTGGAAGATTCTGGAATGTGGTCCAACTTTGCACGGAGCAGCCAGTGTGAACAGGAATTCCCCAGTGCAGTAGAGAAACGCATCTCTCTGTTCCAACAGGTGCTGGTGGTGCAAGCGACACGCCCCGACAGGCTGCTCAGTGCCATGGGACAGTTTGCCTGCAAAGCCTTGTGTGAGTAAAACTGCCAGGACTGTTTGGCTGTAGAGGATTCAAAATTGATGACTTCACCATGAAATAAACCATTTACATCTGTCATAAGAGTTTTATTTAATACTTAGAGTTACAGGAAATTGTCTTCCAGCAGAAAGCAGAAATTATTTATTACCAATACTGATCTTTATCCTAAAATATTCTATTTGTAGAATATACAGAAAATATATGAATATGTATATTATAATTGTTATTGTATTATTGTTCTCTTTATGTCTGTAAACTATTATTCATACTTATATTTTATTCAAATTTTTGAATCTTCAAGATGCGCTCGTGAGTTTGATTCAATTTCTTTTATTACAATACAAGCGCATTACATTTGACATCATAGTGACAACATATTTGTATTTTAACATCAACAGTATATGAACACTTTTTTTTTCCTTTATTAAGTTATAACATCATACAAATTGTGTGTGTCAGGCTGACATTGTTGTGAGTATCTTGACTAAACACATTTTGTCTTTTTTTTCTTATTCCAGCCATGCAAGAGTTGGCCCCTCCTGCCGTCAACCTGAAGAAGCTCTACAGCGAGTCCATCAACACGGAACCCATACTGGTGGTGATTTCTGCTGGAGCTGACCCCTCCCAGGAACTGTCTGAGCTGGCATCAGAGATTGTCGGCATTGAACGCTATCATCAGGTAGGGCTAGTCACTAATTTTGTGTCTGTGTGGCAGCATGGTTGTGTAAATAGTAGGACCTAGACGTATTAACAAAAATTATGTTAAGCAGGCAATAGCCAACCAGCTAATCACTCAGGAAAAGATTTCAAATTGTTTATCTTTTAAATTGATTGATAGGTCTACTTAATGAGGGGATGAAAAAAGAGTTCTTAAAACAGTATTTGTTCAATCTTCTTTCCCATTAATTTTCCTATGCTTTGTTCTATGTTGTGAGCCATTAGCATGCACACATAATTTTAGCCAAAAAATTAAAATTCTATTGTCATTTTTTCTTTCTTTACAAAGTAACCAGCTTTGGTCACTTTTCAACTTCTAATTTTTCTTAGGTTAATCAAACAAAATTTGATTATCACTTGATCTCAAAGTTATGTTTGTAACACTATTCCTTCGGAATAAAAAAGGCAAGAAAGAAAAAAGGAAAAAGTAGTGAATGAAAACCACAATGTTTTTGATGATCAGGTTGCTATGGGACAAGGACAGGCAGAAGTGGCCATGAAGCTGTTCCAGGAATGTGCCAAGAATGGAGACTGGTTGTGCCTGAAGAACCTACATCTGGTCACAGCTTGGCTGCCCGTCTTGGAGAAGGTGAAATTTCACTGAGTCATTTGACTTTGTTTCTTCTACAAGAATGATTGTCAGAGCTCATGTCTCCAGCCTCCACATAGACAGCCTTGACTTGTAATCCCAGGTGTTTCTGCCTGCAAGACATAATTTTAGATGCAACCATACTTTTTCTGTGCAGCCGTTGCGGAGGCTGTGGACTTGAGCTCTCAGACTTTGCAGCATGGGATACCTAGCCAAGAAACGATAGGGTGGCAAGCACCAGGAGAAGTAAAAATTCCACTCCAGTGGGTCCTTAGATTAAGGATTTTCAATACACTTTTGAGTTTACTCAATCTCTTTCATTATAAAACCATGGCACAACAGAGAAATGCCCTGTAATGGGCTAGCTGGAAGTACTATATAAGCAGCCCCTGATAAAATCCTGAGAGTAAATTTGGCAGAGCCAAATATCCAGTACCCAACCATGCTGGTATTGCAGTTTTCACAGTTTATATTGAAGGTGTAGGACCAGAACCCACTGGCAATTAGCATGAAGGGCAGCAGAATATCCTGGGTCTCCCTGGACAATGATGCATGATGTAGGTGGTTGACATCATCTGTTTGGTTGTCCTTCTTCATAATTTTTACAGATGATGTGTGTTTTTTTTCTTTTTAAATCATCTCTCTGTAAAAAGTCCCTAGCAGTATCAAAGTTAGGCTGTACATTCAGATGACAGCAAACATCTCTACCCTTTCTCTCTCTTTCTTTCCCCCCTCCTCTCTCTCTCTCTCTCTTTTTCACTGTCAATTACACTTTTTTAGGATATGATCAAATAAAGGATATGCCCATACACA
>JAUEKZ010020712.1:0-18468 GCA_031471865.1 Melibe leonina | reverse complement strand
ATCTCTTTGTCACCTTTTTTGAGAGATGATATTTTTTTTCCTGTAAATCATCTCTCTGTGAAACGTCCCTGGCAGGGAACGTCTGGCTATTCTTTTAACTAGCCTATCATTATCATCTTACTTACCCCTGGGCGCTCATATGACCATAGCAGTTGCAAGTGCCCTAAAACTCTCAACAAACAAACTTTCAAGCAAGTCTAACGTCTCTTTTAACTAGAGCCATATCAGTGATGAACCTATTCATTCGGACTGGTGAATATGGTTCTAGACCTGGCCAGTCTCGGTCATAGCCATTCCCATAATAATGAGTGCCATATAAAGGACAGAAGCTACTAAGTAGAGTATAAAGTGTGGAGTGCCGTTTTTAATGTTTTTAAGTTAGTGGATGGGATTCGAACCTTGTGACCCTCCCAATTCCCCAGCCAACACCATCTCTAATGTGTCAACGGTGTAGAGATGACCTACATAATTATGAGCACTAGCATAATACTAAACCTTGCTATACCACCAGGTGTGGGTAAACCACTAAGTTAGTGGTATAGCGGGAATGAAATACTATTTTAACACACAGTGACAAACACAAAATCTTTGTTTGTTTATTGAAAGTTTTAGGGCGCTTGCAACTGCTATGGTCATATCAGCGCCAAGAGGTAAGTAAGATGATGGGCGAGTTAAAAGATTAGCCAGACTTTGACCCTGCCAGGGACATTGGCGCCGGCCAAACCGCCCGCCTCAGGAAATCTAACAGTGTTCTTTGGTATATGAATACGTATGACACAGGGGATAGGCTAAAAAATATTATTTTCTTAGGTATATACAACAATAATCTCTCCAGGAAAAAATCAAACCATTCAAATTAAGCCCCCACCAAAATTATGCATTATGGTCCAGTCCAGGAAGACCAAGATTTTCTACTGCCCATAGTTGTGTGCAGAGTGCGTAGATTTGTTTGTTTATTGAGAGTTTTAGGGCACTTGCAACTGCTATGGTCATATGAGCGCCCAGGGGTAAGTTAGATGATAGGCTAGTTAAAAGAATAACCAGACTTTGACCCTGCCAGGGACGTTTCACAGAGAGATGATTTACAGGAAAAAAATATCTCTCAAAAAAGGTGACAAAGAGCTGATTTACAGAAAAAAATATCTCCTACAATCACAAAGCAGAACACACAAACGGATAATGGCAATGGCAATGGCCACCGCCCAAATCATGCACCACTGTGGTCCGGGGAGGCCCATGATATTTTACCACCCTTTGTGTACAAAAGTACTCAGTCCTTCTAGGTAGTAGTTGACCCTGTAAGTTAGGTACCATAGTGCAAAAACATGGGGGATGACCATACGTCTGTTAGGGACGACAGGCAGGACCAAGACTGAGCTAACAGTACAGATACAAAACAGCTGTGTGTGTATTCTTGCTAGGGAGCACTGGAGAGAGTGCTGGAGAAAGTAAGTTGACAGGTGAAGCCAAAGGAGAAGAAACAGAGAAAGCAACCACCAGAGGCGCTCGCAAAAATGTCTTTTATTTTTATCAAATCAAAGCTCAGCTACAAACACGTTGTAAGTTTGTAAGTGTGAGTTTCTTGAGATCTTGATAAAGTCTTTATGAAGCTCCTATTGCTTACTACATCATTGACTGCCAATAAAGACAGCATGGGTTCGCAGGAGCGAGAGTGCAGAGGTCCCCAGCTCATCACCAAGTATGTATGTACGTATTGTAGATACAGGTATATAGTAGCAATAGCATGTGACCCAGTAGTTAGTAGACATTGATGACAGAGGGTATGACCACTGAATGCAGTCAAAAGACAAAATACAACAGGACTGAACAGGTAAATAGAAAAAGTAAGACATAAAGTTTGAAATGAAAGACAAGAAACAGGAAAAGTTGAAAAGCCCACCAGGGGCATCCTCCAAATGCCCATTATGGAGTCAATTAAAATACTTATATAAAATAAGCACAAAATGAAAGCAAATAATCAACATTGTTTCATTTTTATTTTTGTTAAATTTTGAACAAAGTTACCAATAACAATTTTCAAAAAAGAAAGAGAATTCAAACATCCAAAGTACCATACAACTTCAATTATCATCGTGCAAATTGTAAATGTGGAAGGAGAAAGGAACAGCAATACCAATACTAATCACTTTCAAAATATACACCAGGATGAAAATTATACATGTATATCAAGTTGATTTCTTTGATATGATTTGACCTTGCTGTATGAGTATGAGTATGAGGTAGAAAGGCATTCAATCATTACAATAATGCAGCCCTGGTGCATTTACAATGAAATGAAATTTAAAACAAAGAAAATATACTGAGTCGCTCAATAAAGAGGCACACAACTACATATGCATATATCATTTAAAACATTAATACCGCATCTAAATAGATCAAAACAAAAGAGTAGCATCTATGGTTAGCATCTATGGTTGAGAGGTAAAATGCAACTGTTATTGGTTACATTCAACTCTCAACTCAGTAACATAACAGAATTATGATATGATGAAAAAAAGAAGGGCCTGGTAGTGAAGTTTTAATGACATTCAAAAAGAATAACAGATTATGGTTACGCTCAATAACATTAATTAATGTAAAATATGTACCGGTATGCGGTACTAATATCCAATGTAATAAGGTTTAATGTGGCAAGGCTAGCACTAGAAAATGTACACTCTACTTTAACCAAAAAACAAAAAAAAAGAATTTTGTTTTGTTTTCTTGGGGGAAGATTTTAGAATGTTTCAACAGCTTAATTAGATCATATCATTTATTAGCACCTGAAAAGGTATGACACTAAAACTTAACCAAAGAGATTTGTTTGTTTATTGAGAGTTTTAGGGGGCTTGCAACTGCTATCGTCATATTATAAGTGCTCACAGGTCAGTGAGATGATAGACTAGTTAAAAGAATAGTCAGACGTTGACCCTGCCAGGAACAATTAACGGAGAGATGATTTACAAGGAAAAAAAAAATCGATCTCTCAAAAAAAGGGTGACAAAGCGGTGATTTACAGGAATAAAAATATCACCTCTCACAATAACAAAGCAGGACACACAAACAGATGATGGCTACAACCCACATCATGCACTATAATGGCCCAGGGAGACCAAGGATATTCTACCACCCTTTGTGTACCAAAGTACTTAGTTCTTCTAGATAGCAAGTGACCCTGTGGTTAGGTACCATTGTGCAAAACATGGGGGATGACCATAAGTCTGTTAAGACGACAAGCAGGACCAAGACTGAGCTAACAGATACAAATCAGCTGTGTTTGTGTATGCTTGTTAAGAGAGCACTGGAGAAGGTGCTGGCAAAGGTAAGATGACAGACAAAGCCAAAAGAAAAGAAACAGAAGTAGCGCCCACCAACCACCCACAACTCAGTTCTGCTAGATAGCAAGTGAGCCTGTAGAGTTAGGTAAAACATGGGGGTTGACCATTAGTCTGTAGGACACAGGCAGGACCAAGGCTGAGCTAACAGATACAAAACAGCTGTGTATGTATGCTTGCTGGGGAGCACTGGAGACAGTGTTGGAAAAAGTAAGATGACAGGTAAAGCCAAAAGAGAAGATACAGAAGAAGTGACCACCACCAGAGGGGCACATCAAAAATGTCTTTTATCAAAGATTAGCAGCAAACACATTGTAGTAAGTGTGAGTTGCTTGAGATCTTGATAAAATATCTATGTTGTTCCTCTTACTTACCATGACGGTCAATAAGGATTAATAAAAGAGAGGATACAGGCCTTTGAGAAAAACCTTACAGAGAGATGATTACATGTAAAAAAAAAATGTACAGGAAATACTTAAATCCCTACAACAAAAAAACCAAAAACGTACTCACATTGCAAAAACCAACACACATTACCAGAAGGATGATTTGAGTAGGAACAATAGACATCATCACTCGGACTCCAGGGGGAAAGTCCTGAAGTGCCCATCATGCTCTAACACTCTAATGGTCAAAGAGGACCCAGGACATTCTATCCTTATCATCATCTTTTGTTTGTTTTGTTTGTTCATTGAGAGTTTTATTTTGCTTATTAAGAGCTTTAGGGTGCTTGCAACTGCTATGGTCATAGGGGTAAGTAAGATAGGCTAGATAATAGAACAGGCAGACTTTGACCCCGCCAGGGATGTTTCACAAAGAGATGATTTACAAAGGAAAAAATATCATCTCTCAAAAAGGTAACAAAGATATTATTGACAGAGAAAAAAAATAATCTCTCACAATCATAAAGCAGGACAGACAAACAGATGATGGCTACCACCCACACCATGCACTGTTATCGTCCGGGGAGACCAAGATATTCTACCGCTCTTTAAGTACCGTACAAAAGTACACAGTCCTTCTAGATAGCAAGTGACCTTGTAGTTAGGTACTACAGTGTAAAACATGGGGAATGACCATTACTCTGTTAGGAAGACAGGCACGACCAAGACTGAGCTTGCAGATTGTACAAAACAGCCGTGTGCATATGCTTGTTGAGGGAGCACTGGAGAGAATGCTGGAAAAAGGAAAAGGATAGATAAAGCCAAAAGAGAAAAAACAAAAGAAGTGCCCACCCACAAACCGCCAAAATGTCTTTGATCAAAGATCAGCAACAAACACATTATAAGTGTAAGTTGCTTGAGATCTTAAGAACAATAAGGACAGCATGGGTTCACATTAGGGAGTTTAACTATTCAAAATGAAAGGTGTTTCTTTAGATTTAAAAAAAAAACACCAAAAAGACATTAAAAAAATTTGTACACAGGCAAAAGCAGACTCATGAATATGATTACCAAAAATATAACAGACACAAATGCAATCTCAAACACACTCACAACGGATAATCAAAAATGCTCAGGGGTTACTAATAGTAATAGCATTATCATTTTTCAACTTCCACTTCCATCAGCTTTATCTGTATCTGTATCATTTTGGATTACCGTCAGTTTCTGATTAAGGCTTTTTGTTCGGGTTTTCAGATTATCTGTTGTGACGTGTATTAATATGTATTCTCTAATGGTTAGAAGAGAGTTGGTGAGGAGGATGGTCATAATGAACAATATAAATATTATTGTGAATCATCCTTCCTGGAAGTCTGGGAATGTTGAATATTTTAAAAAATCCATCTATCAAACTGGATTTCTTTAGTCTTCCTGTGTTTGTACCCTATCCTTTCTCTCAATAACAGTAGCTTCAGTGCTTTGTTGAACACCCTCATTGCCATTGAGGTCTGTGCTACGAGAACTATCATGTACCACTGAAACTGGAATGACCTGCACTTGAGGTAGAGCTGTCTTGTCCTTGCTGAGTGTTGTTCTCTTATGGTCTGCCCCAATGTTCAGTATGACTGGTTTCATTCCAGGTTTCAAACCATGGCCTGCTGGATTAGATAGTGATGTTTGAAGATAATACACAGGCTTTTGAGTTGTTGCCATTCCAGTTGATGAAGCAGCTGATTGATTGGTGGTCGTAACAGTCTTACCAAGCTTCCCAACAGCAACTGTCCTTGGAGGACTGGAAATAATTGACTGGGATTGCGATAGATCTGGACTTGCTTGAGTTCCTTTTTTCCCTTGCTGAATGCATGAAGCCTGACTACCGGATGCTACCACTCCAGTGATTGACGCAACTTTCCCTGAGGTCAGAAGTACAGTTGAGGGGGTTACATGTCGAACTTGTGCACTGGTACCAGATACGGCAATGTTCTTACATCCTCCTTGTTGACCGGAGACAATGGTTTTCATTGGAGCAGAGTGGATTATATATCTGGGTGTCACGCCTGATTGAACAGCTTGTGGTGGTATCAGGAGTTTTCCATTTTCAATTGGAATAACTTGAGCTAGCGGGAAGGTTGATGGCCTAATATTTTGAGCTTGAGTGCTTGTAGTTTTTGCCAATGACGTGTTAGCTGATGTTAGAGATTTTGTGGTCAAAACTATACAGCTAGTTCCCAAAGGCTTTTTCAGGAGTGAACTTTGAGCTGAGTTTAAATTTGTAGAAGGTGAAATTCCAGGGGAGCAAGTTGATGTATTAGAATTGGAGGAAGACGTTGTAGTCAGAGAGATATTCTCAGATCTTTTTATAGCACCTACAGGTGAGAGTTTCTGGGCACTACTAACTGGTAAGGTGACAATGCGGACCGCGACAGGGGTTTGCACTTTGTTACCAACAATAGAGCTTGAAATCACTGGTGAAATATTTTGTTTCTCTTGTATCGCATTCTTTTCTTTGTGAACAGCTTCCGGAGACTTTAACTGTTGCATATCGGTCTTCTCCAATAGATCATTTTCATTTACTTTTGCCCTCTTTGATGGAGTATCATCATCACAGATAACACTAACAGTCTCTATTTTCCTTTTTTTAATATCATTATCAGTGTTACCCAAGTTCTTTGGAGAAATTTTTGATGGCTCAGATCCTGTGAGATCTTCCGATTCAAATCCTTTGTTACATGAAGCAATACTACCACTACCACTACTTGAGCTGATGTCTTCACCATCCAATATTTTGTTACCAACGTAAACTTTATTTGGTTTTCCTACATTAGCATCATTAGGTTGTTTTTCAGGACATGGTTCTTTCAATTCATTCTTAATTGTCTCTTTCAGAGCAAGAGAATCATTACTTTTGACATTAACAGGACTTTTATCAGCGTTGATTTGAAACTGCTTTGTTTGTAAAGGATTCTTATACAAATCCTTAGATGATACAGGCTGAATGTCTTGACTCCTAACTTTGGCATCTGACTGTGAATAATCTACATTTTTGGGCTTCTCTCCATTCATTCTTCTGACACAAGGTACATAACCTGGATCAGTTTTCTTCTTTTTCTTATAAGTTGATTCCATATCACTTGGATCAAATTTTTTGGGGCGTCCTCTCTTCCTTGCAGGGGGCTTTGCTATATCCAAAATATATTCATCTTCATTTGTGCTTTTGAGCGACAAATCTTTTTCTTTTTCCTTGAAATGAGATAGTCTGGATTTATTAGTATCGCAACCTGATGTGTCTTCCTTTCCAGAAGATTTGTCTCGCCTATGATCTGCTGAGAGTTTTTTAATGACAGCTTCTTCTCTTTTCAAATTTATGCTCTCCTTTAATGACTGAACATCTGTAGATTGCATTTGAGGTTTTTTGGTCTCTTTATCATAAATCCTTGGTCTTCCTCTCTTTCTACTGGATTTATCAGGTACTGGTGGAAGAGAAAGATCTCGTTTTTTAAACGGCCTTCCTCTTTTTTTAGGAACTTTTTTTTCTGAATCAGGATTATAAATATAACTTGATCCATCTTTTTTATCCCCATAGATTCCAGATATTTCAGCAAACTTTTTAGGCATTTGATCACTTGGACCCTCTTGACTTATTTCATTGTGCTCTTTGGCACTAACATCCTGACCTTCATCTTGGCTTTGGTCTTCCGGTGAAGCAGGATTGTCATTTCCTTGCTTATGGTGCTTTAATGTAGTCCATTTAAACCCTTTCTTTTTCATCCTTTTCCCAGTGCCAAAGGGACGGCCCCTTTTCTTATCAACTCTGGTCAAAGTTCCATCTTCTTCTACCTTCACATTGCCTTGAATAATATCGCTACTATCTTTATTGAGAGATTTGCTCCATTTAATGTGTTCAATAATTCTCTCAAGCTCTGCTTCATGAGCTAAATCCTCTTCAGTCAACTGATTCTCCTCTTCTCGTATTTTCCGGATGGAACAAACTCTTTTGTAATGTAAATCAACCCCTTTGATAAATGTGAATCTTTTATTACAGTATCTGCAAGTATGCTGCTTACGCATCATCATTTCATCAGCCATTCCACTTAAAAGTGGTTTCTGGTTCTTTACTTTGTCTTTGCCACTGCATATCTTTACATGTCTCTCTAACATTGACATGGATTTGAATTTCAGATTACAACCAAGACATTGATGTTGGTCCAAGACTTGGTAAGCCTCCCTTCTTCGAGTGTGGTTCGATGGATTGTATAATAAACCATGCTGGTTTCTTTTCCTTCTGGGAAGACTTGAGAAGCTTACAAAACCCTTGGATTTTGTTGAAGGGACACGATTTCTCATGACAAATGGCTTAGTTTCTATCATGGCTGGACCCTTATCTCCGGATGGATCAATAGGAAAGTTCTTAGGTATTTCGTAATTTTTAAGTCTACTTGTCAAATCCTGTTGGCGATGGAGTTGTCTGTTCACATCATCCTGAATTTCAAAAACTTTTTTATCAACACCAATTGCTTGATTTCTTTCAATATCAGGATGTGGATTTTTAGGAGCTATGTTGTTTGGATCACAAAAAACCATATGAGAATGCAACTTATTCAAATTCTTGAAAGGGAACTTACATCTTGAGCAGACATATACTTCTGGAGCTTGGAGATTTTCAGGGAGAAGCTGAGTTTGTGCAAGAATGCCATAAGGCATGGGGTAATAATAATACATATCTTCCACATAGTTGTCTCTTTCCATTTCTAATGAGCTTGGCTCAATGTGTGGGTGCTTTTTAAGTTGGTGACGAAGACATAACTCTAAGCAGCTAAAATGACGATGACAAATAGAACAGACAACAGTAATAGTGCCTTTTTTGCCAAACCAGATGTGATTATATCTCTCCCATATTTCTGGTGGTTTAATACATCGTTCTGTTTTCTCTAAGGCATGGTAAGAACGTTCAAACACTCTTCTACTCATTAATCCAATGTTAGTGGCAAAATCTTCTTTCTTCCTTTCTTTTGGGTTCAACTCAACCCTCTGTTTATCATTGCAGTTTTGGATTTCCCTTTTATCTTTGATAATTGTTTGTTGTCTGACAGACTCAACGACAGGGCAACAGAACTCATCCGTTGTTTTTGTATCAACTTTGTTATGATGTGACCCTTGCCAGATTGAATACCTTCGAGACTCATGTTTAGTGCCATCAGCAATATTCGATGCTGAACCACACCTATCGTCTTCATTTCTTTTGGAGAGGAGCTGTTGACTGCCAGCAGAAAGAGAAGAATGTCTCTCTCTCCTACGTTTGTTCTGGGACAGGCTTGAAATTTGAGTAATTTCATTTGATAATAAGTTAAGACGATCTATTACGGATTTGGGTTTGAAATGGAAGTAAAGATGGTTAGTGTACATCTCCAGGTTGAGAGCTTTAAAGGAAAATCTATTTAATTGACTAACAAAATCTTGGGATCCTATCTTTAATTCATTGAATCTTTTTAGGTTAACTTTATACATGAAAACTGGTGCCTTAGTTTTCACTTCAGACATGGGCTGAGGGAGTGGGCAATTTAGTGTAGCATCTGAATGGTCAAGATCTGTTGGCGATGAATTTCCATTTGAGAGGAGCACTGGGGATTCTTTATTTAGGCAAATCTCATCTCCAAGTGAAATTTTTGGGTCCTCTTGGTGGTTTGCACCATCTTCCAAAATGTTACCATCACAACTTTCAATTTCTCCTTCCTTGTCTTGAATATTTGTTATGATTTTGTTGATTATATCTTTACAAATAATGTTTGTATTTTCATTTCCATTCACATCATCTTTTGAGTCCACAACATCAGGGTTTCTGGATTGGTTGGAAATATTAGAAACATTGGTACAAGACTTAATCATGCTATTCAAACTTTCATAAATTTCAATCTTGATAGGACCATTGACTTCAGTGGAATTCATATTATCTTCCCCAATATTTCTAATAGAGTTTCTACCTTTGACATTATGATAAAATACTGTGCGATCCCTAACATAAGAGAAAGTAGGAGGAAAATTGTAATGTGTCCATTCCAACTTGACAGATGGCAATGAGGACATCTGGGAATTATCCGCATCAAAGTCAAATTCTTTCCTTTTACATTTTTTCAGCATTTCAGCACTTCCATCTATATATTTTTGCATATTCTCTGCCCCTCTTTGATTAACATTGGCAAAAAAAGATTTAGGGGAAGGTGGTGGAGAAAATTGAAAGCTTTCCTCTTCTCGATAAATAGGAGCTTCTTTATCTTTGGCCATTTCTAACAAAAACTCTTGCACAGACTGTGGGGCACCATGCCTTTTGGAACAATGTCTCAAAAGGTAAAGATATGATAGAAATGACGCGTCACATGTTTTGCATTTGAACTGACGTCGATGATGAGATGACGACATTTCATCTGAAGGGAATGAAGTTTCTTTTGGGAACATGAAACATCCTTTGTACCATGATTTTTCATAAGGAAAAATAGGTCCTGACGAAGTTTTATCTTTGAGTGGAAATATTTCATTTGTTGAGGCAATTTCTTGTTTTATAAAATGCTCCTGATGAGGCATAATTGACTTGCTCTGTGATGCAAGCAACTTCAGCTCTTTAGGGATATTCTTAGATCCTTTGGGTCTGCCACGCCTAGCCTGAAAGCCAATACCAGGGTGATCCAAGCTGTATTCTGTGCCACTGCCGAGCAAATTATACCTTTGCAATCTTTCCCGTCGAGCTTTTTCCCTCAAATACCCTTTTAAATCCAGCCCTGGGTGTACAGCACGTAAATGCTTCACTAAAGTCCCTGCATTTGGAAAGAAAGTGTCCTTGCATCCATATTTACAAGGAAAACTCTTGCCTAGGTGAAACCTTGCATGCATTTTCAGGTAAGTCTCAGAGGTGAAACCTTTGCCACAAGTCAAGCAACGGTGTTTTCGATCTGTGGAAGATATATATAGGTTATAAAGAATTTTTTCATCATCAATTTTGAAGAAGAAGAGATAATTTTTTTTCTTCAAATTTATCTTTACAAATTTCAAGAGAAGGGTTTCAACAATCCTTTATTCAGGTTTTATTAGTAAAGATTTGCTTTGTTTTATATCATAAAAGTTAAGGGAAGTACAAATGAGAAATTATGAAATACCAAAGAAATCTAATTTGTTCACTTTTCAATGGCCTACATATTGAATCTTTTTGCTAATGGCAATTTGTATTTGAAACTCAAAGAAATCCATTTTATCCGAGGAGTCTATGATAAATTGAATTCAAACAAAACCGAAAAAAAAAATTCTACTTTTTTTTAAACAATTAAATGATAACAGCTAGGTATATATCTAGAAAATCATACTATTGATTAATACAGCAAATGCACTCAGGAACTTGTAATTATCAATATCAGACAAAAAGAAAAATTCTAAGGTAGGTACAAAGCAAGTCTGCAATCAAAGAGATATGCTCTGTGAACATGTTCCTTTCACTAACAACACTAACGAAAAAGGTTACTTTTTCAACAACAAAAATATCATGCAAAGAGAAAAGTCAATCAACAATACACCAGGACGATTACAGGGAGGTAAACTATAATAAAGAAACAATGAATTGAATGGAACAAAAATGGCTTACCTTTATTCTCGTCCTGTTGATGGTGTATGATGTTGTGCTTGGCAAGGTTAGCCTTGTTCCTGAATCGTACACTGCACTGGCTGCAGGCATACTGTTTAAGGCCACCTTTGAAGCGATGTGGATCATTTCTGATGTGATATTTCAAATCTTCCATTGATTTGTAGACTAAGACACACATGTGACAACGGTACAGGTCTGCTGGATTTTCAACTCCATTCACTTGGGTGGAATCAAACATAGATGGAGATGGAGAAGAGTCAGATGTAGAACCTCTTAGCACTGTAGCATCCTTTGCACACAGGGCTGGTGACTGTGAACTTGTTACTGATGTAACCAGCGGACTAGATTTACTGGTGACTGAAGCGTCAGGGTTTGAAATAAATGCAGATGTCTCGCTATGACTTTGATTTGATGAAGATTGTGACAAACTAATAAGCCCTGACTGGGGAGTGTTTAATGATGACTTGAGATGTTTGTCTCCCATATCTGACGTTGTGGAGCTCACATCTACTGACTTTGAGAGTACAACCAATGGCATACTACTCTGTGACTGAGGTAGGAGTGATGAATTCACTGAGGCAGGACTAAATGATGGGGGAGAGCCAATTTGGCTGTTGGGAGAAAGTATTGGCAAAAGAAGCAAAAACTGCTGTTGTGATGGAGGACTTTTTCCATCAAGACAACTTGTTTCTAATGACAATAACTTCTGTGAGGTGGAGGTGTTTCCTGCGTCTGAAGCAATTTCTTTTGTATTGGATTCTCCATTAGTTTTATCAGATAAAATACCATTGCCATCTGATTTTAATGTTGAAACATCTTTTTCTTTTCCTTTATCCTTCAAGTCAAGATTTGCAGAAAGTTGTTTATCTTCTGCGGATTTCTCTTCTAAATTTTGCTCAGGAATACATTCATCTTTCTTTGGTTCTTTAAAATTGGATAATTCACCGCCATGGTTGAAAGTGATCTTTTCATTACTTGAAACTGGGGCCAAAACTTTAGGCTCTTTGTTGTCACCATTTGATATTCCATTCAAATTACTTGACTCTCCTTCCGTCAACTTCTTGTCCGTATAATTGTCCACACTGGCCTTTTCACTCATAATACCAGAATTTTGATCTTTGTTTTCATTATCTTGATCATCTTTTCCAGTCAACTCATATACTACAAAGGTTGAATCTTTTTCTGCTGTTTGAGGATAACATTCTTGGTTTCCTTTTTCGGTTTTTATATTGTCATGTTTTGGTGCTGTGGTAAGTGGTTTTTTAGAAGCAAGCTTATCCTCTTTCTCTAAAGATTCCTCTGGCAATTTTTTCAAATTATCTTTATCTCCATTAGAAGAATCAGCTTTTCTTCCATCAGACAAAATTTTCTTAGAGTCAAGATTTGTGGATGGCTTGTTTTTGTTTTCATTATTCCACAAACTCATAGATGCATTATTAGCATCAATCATTGATTGAGCTATTGCTTTCAAAGACAGTATTTCCTTCTCAACATGATCAAGCTCTAATTCCAAAGATCTCTCATTACAAAATAAGCTTTTGTTCACCTCTTTTTCAACCGTTTCATCCAGTTCTTTTTTACAAGACTTTCCAAAACTGTTCAAATTGGAAGTCAGTGATGGTTTAAAATCCCTACTGACTGCAGACTGTTGGTCTTTATCTTGTTCATTATTTGAGGACACCAAACCACTGTGGAATGTCTCCAAGTGACACTGTGCAACATCCTCTTTTGACAAATAGCGATGATTGATATGGACACCTAAATAATGCCGCTTTAAACTTAATGCATGGTTATATGAACTATCACAAATGTCACACTTGTAAATAACTTTATTAGTATCAGTAACCGTTTGATGCTCTGGTAGTAATGTGAAGTGAACAAAAATGTCCTGGTTTTTCTTCTCAAGAGAGGAAGAAGCAGTCTGTTGTTGCTCCATAAGTTCCTTTTTATCTAAACACTGACACAAGTCATCACAATCCTGTCTGACAAAAGTGGAGGAAATGGAATAAATTTCATCATGGTCTTCAAGTTCCACTATCCCATTCTCTTTGGTCCTGATAATAATAGGTTTCAAAAGATTTGGATCATTGGGATTAAATCCAAAACTAGATTCCAGTTCTTCTTTAGAGCCACCCTTCAACTTTTCAATGTAAGCTTTCACAGAATTTCTTCGAGAGAACTGTTTACTCTTTCTTACAGTATTTTGTCCCTCATTTTGAAAACGTTTATCTGAAAATGTCATTTTCTCTATTGAAGCTCGAGAGCTTTTCTTTGCCACATCAAGTTTATTTAATGCTCTCTGTGAAGAATATTCTGCTATATTCAAATTTTCAGATGAATGTGAAGCCGACACCTGACCAAGGTATTTTCTTTTTGTCTCTGCAAATGATAAGGCTACTGAAGTCTGTCCAAAATTTTTAGATGTTGAGGCATTTTGGATATGACGTTGAGAGGTTTCATAGTTTTTTATAGGCTGAGAACGAGAATCTGCTTTCCTTGGATTTCGGAACATACTATTCATACTTCTCTGCATCAATGCCGCATCCTCTTGGAAGCAAAGCATATCTTCACCCAGTAATTTTTTCTTTCTAGCTCTTTTGGTGTCGATAATCTCAGGCACAAATTTCTTTTCATCACTCCAGGGTACCAGTTCTGGGTGACAGAAGAGACAAAAGGTTATTATCCCAAACTTGAATAAAAAATATATTGTTATTATTATGTGTTGAGTTCAATAAGGAATTATCAAGGCATTGTTAAAAGTTTTCATTATACAATTCCATTAATCTACAGCACACACACACACACACACATATAATTCTTTTCCCCTATTGCTTGCAGAAAAACATTGTCAGGTAAAAAAAAATGTTCTCCTTGTGTTAGAAAACTATAAACAAACAAAAATTCGAATTCACAGATTATTTTTAATCCCATATATGCTATGAAATTCTTGCAGCTTATCCATGAATTAGAAATCTGAGAGTCAGGATCAACATCCACTGTTGAATATTTCTTTTTTTTTTTCAAGTGAAATTACTAGTGAAAAATCCTTACAGTAAAGATGATAGCGCATTTTTTACAACGAAAATAATCTTAAGGGAAATATAGTAATTGGTGTTGATGGATGTGATTACATTAATCAAAGAAAAGAAAACACCTCTTGGTATATGTGGCCAGAATAGCAAATATTATTTTGCTAATTTTTAGTGACATCATAATAAAACTTAAAATGTATACCACAGGTGAAAGTGCTTCATGAAAGTGCTTCATAAAAGAATTGATCAACATTTTAAAAAAAAGGAAAATTCCTCACCAATTGTATAACCAACTTTCCTCCTTTCACCTCTAGACAACCTTCTTTTAGTCCTCTTCAAAAGTTTGGGGTCAAACCAGGTTAAGAGTTCTTCTCCTGGTTTAATATCCTAAGGAGAAAACATGCAAAAGAAAAAAAAAGCTAGGAATATGTGCCATGATACAATTAAGCACTGATCAATCACAACAACTATCCCTTCAATCTCCACCCTTGCATTGTCTTGTCAAGTCACTCTGTTTCAATTTTCATTTCAAATGGGAAAGAAAAAGAAAAATGAAAAAAAGATAAACATGTAGAAAGGGAAAAAACCAGTAGTAAGCTTAGATAGAGAAAGCATGAGAAACTGTGATTAGGAGCAATTACACACAACACATCCAAGTCAACCTAATTAAAATCAATGGGTTTTTTTTAGTCCCATAGTGTTGATGCATATTTTGCTCAATTAGATGAATTACAAAAAAATGAGCTTCCAGTTGACATATTCTAAAGTTCAGAGTTAGGTAGCCGTCTGAAATAGACTCTTAATCCAACATAAACACTTGCCTTCATAGCTTCATAGAATATGCTAAAGCCTTCCTGCGTTGAGACAATGTTCTGTTCCTCATAAAAACGAGCACAATTGACATTGCGCATCCAATTGCTCGTTTTTGGATCTAATGCACTGATAGTGAACTTCAACACATTTCTTCTTTTTTCAAATATCTAGAGAAAAGAAAATGACAAAATATTAATCCTCTCCTTTAAGAAAAAACAAGTTACAGAATCAAACTGAATATCATAAGAAAATTCAAAGATAGAAATAAAAGATGTTATGCGGACACAAAAAAATTATCATTTATCTATAACACATGTTAAAGCATCTAGACATATGAAGAAGCAAATAATAAACTTTGGTAGATCAAAATAAAAAAGATTAAAAAGACACATTAGGATTTTAAATTTTCACAAAAACAAAATACATCTATTCATCAATCCAGATTTCAAATGAATTCTGAAAAAAAAATTCCTTTTTAAAAAAAAAACGTCAACCATTTAAAGCCTACTGATCCATAATCCCTGTTGCTGTAATGTTAAGCGAATATGTGGCAATGGCTGACACACTCTGGGGGTCTATAACATGTTATGTTCCCAATTAAACTTGCAGGTATCCATTTGACACCAAGGGCAAAGCGAGGCTATTGGACTAAATTTCTGTGACCAAGGAAAAACCAAAGTGCTGCAGGTGCGAATCAAATCCAGTCCCCCCGGGTTCTCAACAGCCTCCCTATTAATTTGGCCATCTGTCTCCTTTCTTTGAGAGCTTAACTGTAATCAACCAAATCAATAATAAAAAAGGTGACCAGCATGATTGAATATAATTTTCAAAATACTATAATTTGAATCCAGGTTACATACTGCAATCAAATGGTTTGTTTGCTTATGAGAGTTTTAGGGCGCTTGCAACTGCTATGGTCATATAAGCGCCAAAAGGTAAGTAAGAGGATAGGCTAGTTAAAAGAACAGCCAGACTTTGACCCTGCCAGGGACGTTTTACAGAGAGAGGATTTACAAGGGAAAAAAATGTCAGCTCTCACAATCGCAAAGCAGGACACAGAAACAGATGATGGCTACCACCCACACCATACACTATTATGGTCCAGGGAAACCCAGGATAATATACCGCCCTTTGTGTACAAAAGTACTCAGTCCTTCTAGATAGCAAGTGACCCTGTAGTTAGGTACCATTGTGTCAAACATGGGGGACGACCATAAGTCTGTTAGGACAACAGGCAGGACCAAGACTGAGCTAACAGATACAAAACAGCTGTGTGTGTGTGCTTGTTAAGGGAGAACTGGAGAGAGTGCTGGAACAAGTAAGATGATAAAGCCAAAAGATAAGAAAAAGAAGTTGTGTCCACCAGAGGTGCCCCCCAACTGCCCGCGATCAAATGGTTGAGGGCATATATCAATATAAATTTTTGATCAATCATAAAGTGGGTATTTTACTTTGACTTGACTGTTAGGTCACAAACTTAAGTTCGAAATACACATAGGGCAAAAGTTTAAATTGCCTCATATAAATAGACAGCTCATTATGAAAATAATGAAGATAAAACCATTTTAAAATGTGTAAGTAAGTCATCAAAATTTTTCAAGACAAAAATAAACTTTTATAACTTACTTCCCATGCATATCGATAGTCAATATCAGCCTTCTGACCTGGGTTGATGATTTCCCCCTTATAGGGACCAAACCTAGTATCCTTTTTTATTAGTGTTTTGCAAAATGCACCTGTCAGGAAAAGAAAAACCCTTTAAAATCAGACAACTTCACTTAAGTTGAAATCAAAAATTAAAATTGTTTTTAAAAAAAGGAAGTTTTTGGCCTTCTCACTTATGACACAAGGACAGACAAAAACAAAAAAACACACTGAAGATATGATTATAAGGCAGAAAGGAAGACAAACAGATTGCAGAAAGTTTTTGTCTTCGTTTGTTTGAGAGGCTGCCAGGCATCTCGAAAGTGCTCTAATGGGTCATCCATTCAATTGCCTCAAAATCCCTTCTGAATTTCTTAGAGTGTGTTGCAATGGCTAATTAAAGCAAGAATGCTTACAATTTACAATTTATTCATTTGGTATATCATCAAAATGTATTCTATTTCTATAAAAGAAACTGTGTATGTGCATGTCACAGCGCCGCCTCATGGTCACTATAGATCATTTAGAAATTGAAACTTACATTTTACATAGTAGGGCCATGGGAAACCCGACCATGCTAACTTCTGGACTACCCGACCACCTTAAAAGTTGATATTTTGACCTATTCTGAATAATTTTTGCATTTTTTTTGGGTTAATCATAAGCATTTTATTTGTTTTTAATCCATTGTGTGCCAAATGAAAGCTTCACGTATGGTGGGCACAATGGAGGAAATTGACCTATGACCTAAATCCTGTTACTATGTGCCGCTGTAATCCAGTCATGACGCAGTTATTCTACCTGTCTTTTTATTGTAATTGCTTTGAATACCTTAAACCTGTTCAAATATTCTCTCCTCTTTCTTTTAATCATTTTCATGATTTTCCCCATCATTTCAAACATTAGAAGATATTTTTACCTTCGCATGTAACACCAATTCAATGCACTGATTTGGCTATCAAGTATAATGTTTAAGTTATTAAAATGCAAACTTTAACCTTGAAGTACCTAATGCATTAGATATAACACAAAAACCCAAAATTTTTAACATTTTTCCTCTAAATACTGCTGCTCCCAATACTGTTACTAAATTCAGCCTTTAACACAGTTGACCTGATGTCATTGCCAATGTCAAGGGCAAAAAATGACACATATAATAGTGCAGAATGAGTGATGATTAGCATTAAACATTAGAATTGAAAGTGACTTTATTATTTTTTATTTCATCTGGTTGGATAGCGCAGGCATGTTTCAAAAAATTTGTAACTGATGTAAGGGGTTCCCCAATTATGCATAACACTAATAATAGACCAACATAATATTCTCCATCTATGTGACTTCTTAATATGGTAACTACACATGTCAGAGACCTTATAGTGAAGGCTGGTCTGCTTATGGAACCAACTGAGAGAGCTGAGAATTCACAGTAGCAAAATGAATGGGGTATCTGCAGTCGAGCACAGATTTCTCTAAAAATGCTTCTGATTCAAAAAGTATCTAATATCTATAATGAAAAAGATCTACCAGATAAATTCTCCACCTACTTTACAGAGAAAATTGAATCAATTAGGAATGATTTAGAAAAATTTGATCATTTTAAAGAATCCCCATCCGCCAGTAGCGGCAAAATTTTCTGT
>JAUEKZ010020380.1:1598-18484 GCA_031471865.1 Melibe leonina | reverse complement strand
ATTATCATCATTGTTTCATTGTAACTATTGTTATTGCTGAGGCTATAAAATCGTTGATTTCGCTGGCGGACATCACTTAGTCAAGTTACCATCATTATTATCAATAAGATCTTACTCATTGTTATTACTACTACTAAGGTTATTGATAATGATATCATCATGATTTCAACTTCTGCTTAGTTAATGTTGCCTTCTAATAACGAAACACATTGCACACAGTACACGTAAGGTCCTTAACCTATATAGGTAGTAGAAGTAATAGTAGTAGTAGTAAGAGTAATGCTGGCAGCTCCGTTTTGTATTTATTGTTCTTGGCATTATGCTGATCTTGCGCTATTCTCTGGTACTATACTGAAAGGGATAACGGGGATGATTCTTGTACTGGTACATGCATACTATGTCATTTCTAATTAGTCTGGTTGGAAAGCCATCATTGGACTATCTGTTATAGTGTTAACGCTTTTGCTACGGAGTCTGATTCTAAACGAACTGTAATATGCATGTTCTTTTTCCGGATAACCAGATTTTTAGTGAAATTCAGGCTTTTGGTATATGTCAGATAAACGGAGGACTAACCCGAATAAATCAAACAGTCACAGTGTAATGATACCTGGCCAACCAGTCTTAGAAGCACCTCCGCACAGACCGTTGCCAAGAGCGACATCTGCTAAAATGCCGCTATCAACGTCTTAGAATATGACACGATCAGGCCCCGTCGACCTACGCGTTCTTAAACGGAAGCACAGCCTAGAATTGATCACTAGTATAATAAGATCATGCCTTGCCAGAGCGGACATTAATAATTTCCAATTCCCTTTACCGTACCCCTGCTTCATCATCTATCATTATCCATATTATCATTATCATTATTATTATCATCATCATCATTATTGATATCATTCTCTGTAACGGTGTTATGTTCACATGCCATCCATGCTAGTCTTGCTCTTGCCTGCCGTACTGTCCACCCATCCATCATACCACGAGACCGAACAGGAATAGTTAAGTCGGGGTCGGCATACGAACAAACAAAACACCTTGACACGACAAGAAGGTGTAGTGAGTACCTAAAAGAATGAGTAACTGCCCTGTCGGTCTGATCGTCGTCCCCCAACAAGGCATGAGCAATTTGACCCTCAGTCTGTACTCGAACAGGCATAAACCAAGCCAGCCAATGGCAAACAATGAAAGGGTCCGATCATCGACCATCCTCTCTAACCAATCAGCACAGCCTATCACCCTCTTCTCCCCAGACGGACGACAGAAAATCCCCAATGCCTTATTTTATCCTTACTCACTGATCACTTATGCTTATACTTTTATATCCTTATTATCCTTATTTATGATCATAATTTTTCCTTCCCATCGTCTTCTATCACCTCATTACTTATTATCATTCACATCCTCATTTCAATTGTCGCCCTTCTAATCATCAATATCAAATCTTTATCTTACGACACAAGGGGGTAGGGGTTGTCCGCCTGACACTCCGCCTTCTGAGGTTTAAAAAAAATAAAGATAAAAATATAAAAAAAACAGGAATAGTTAAGTCTAATATCGTAAATGTCTCATAAAAAACTGAATGCTCCATTATTTTGTTGCTGCACATTTAATCCTTTCACAGCGAAGTCTGATTCTAAGCCGACGGAAATATGTAAAATCTTGAAAATATACGCGTTCTTATAGATAAATCAGATTTCAGTTCACTGACATATATATGCCAAAAGCCACAACTTCAGGCTTTTGGCATAATATGTCAGTTCACTGAAATCTGATGTATCTGGTCTAAGAACAGGCAAGTCTTTAGATTTTGGTGTCCTAAGCAATGAAAGGGTAAAAACGAAAGAATTATGACTATGACTCACATTTTATCATACAAAATCTTTTTCTTTTCGTACTTTATCTAGTGTATTGATATGAAATTATTTATGTGTGCGGTCGATTGCTGGGGGGGGGGGGGGGACCAATGGTAACAGCTGTCATGTCGTATTCATGTTCAAATTTTCTCGAATCCCCCTCATAAAAAAAGTATGATCGGGGTATATTTTACCATATCGACTTTCAATCGCTAAAATACACATGAGTACGTATGGTTAGCTATCAGGTCCAGAATCACATACAAGAGCAGGCTTTACACTCAATCATCAAAGGAGAAAGTGGGGGAAAGGACCTCATCCTATATTTTCCTTTTTTTTTAAAGAGGTTACAGCGATAGTGCTCCCGTGGCAATGACCTTTTTGCTTGAGTGTACCTGCTCCCTAGGATGAGGTCCTTTCCCCCACTTTCTCCTTTGATGATTGTAAAGCCTGCTCTTGTATGTGATTCTGGACCTGATAGCTAACCAGGCGGAGGTCTTCCAGTAGTTATCGATTTTCTCCGAGTTTTTAACAAGCCCGCTCGGTAGCATCCATCTGAGAGGTGATAAAGGACAAGACAAGTGGCTATCAGCGTCCTCGGAAATTAAGGCCCTAAACCTGGAGATTTTGTGTAATCAAATGTCGCAGGACTGCCTGAGATTTGAAATTGTATGGTCCGTAATTAACTTTTTTGTCGGGAGTGACATCATTATACTGTATCTAAGCTTTGAACGGTGCGGAAATGGACCTCATCCTCTATTTTCCTAAAAAAAGAAGTGTCGGCCAGTACCCCCGTGGCATTGCCCTTCTTGCTTGAGAGTGCCTACTACCTAGTAAACCATCTTGCCTTTATAAATCACTGAGCTTTTTTACTAGTAGATTTCCAACTCGATGGTACTATTGAAATACTTTTGCTTACGTTCTAAATTCTTGTACTTATTATTTCTTTTGCAGCGCTCATCGAAGGAGAAGAGTAGGAGGACCTACTTATGTCGCTGTTACAGTCTTCTACAGTTTCACGAGATAATGACGTTGCAGTGGACCTCTTGGCTGGACAAGTGAATAATGAAATCATCACCACAGTCAAGCTGAATACTGAATGGACATAAACTTCAAAAAGATACGAATCAATTTTCTGACCCCCTCCTTGCATGATTGATAAAAAAAAACCTAGACTTTCTAGATGGAGAATGATTTTGAAATCATAAACATGAATTCAACCTCTTACAACAATTCGAATGAACCAGTCATGGATCTGAACTATTCATCACTGAGTTTTAATCGTTATGATTGCTCCTATCAAATGATTCAAATATTTTCCAATGGAACTAAAATCTATATGGATTCAGAGGATGTGAGAGAGGAGATACAATGGCTATGTAGGACACGTTCAACCATCGGAGTGACTCTTTTCTGGTCAAGTATCGCTCTGGGAATTCCAGGGAATCTCGCCGCTTTCTTCACCCTCATCACCATGACTAAATCCACCTGTACTTTTCTCATTGCCCTGATGTCCATGATGGACCTGAGTTCTATTGTATTTAAGACCGCCATCTCTCTCATGAATAGGTACGAAGTCCAACCCGGAGATGCTTGGTGCAAAATACAAGAAATGGTCGTGAATTTCGTGGTCATTTATGCCAACTGGGTTCTCGTTCTCATTTGCGTGGAAAGATTTGTGACCATCAGATTTCCACTGAAGAAAGTAATTTATCTCACCAATAAACGTGCTCGATATAGCGCCCTGGCTTTAGGTGGCGCACTGCTCCCGATATGCATGGTGTTTTTGGTGACCCACGAATCGTCTCCCCCAGGGTTTGCCAGTAGCTGTCGGGCAGTAGCAGATATGGAAGAGCTGGAGAGGAAAATCGAACTGGTTATTTCTGCTTTGTATTCATACGTTCCAGCCATATTGTTATTCATCCTCGTGGGGTTGATCACGATGGCACTGAAACATCACAGGAAACAGCGAAACTTTATTCTGAAACAGGGACAAGGGGAAGGCACTCACACTCACACGAATCATAATGGAAATCAGCAGAGTTCGTCGGCTTTTCAGTGTGATCATCTGACAAAACTGGAGAGAAGTGTGACAGGGATGCTGCTGGTTGCAAGCGTTGTTTTCCTCATTCTCACCGTTCCAATTTGCATCTTGATGCTCCTGAAGCCCCATTTGAAAGTGGAAACTCCCTTGGCTTATGCCAGAATGATGTTGGTGTACACATTCATGCGCAATCTGACTTTCTTCTCCCACGCCGTTAACTGTTACATCTATTTCCTGGCGTGTAAAAGATTCCGACAGCACATGTTCAAACGATTGTTTAGCGTTTGTCGGAGACAACCCTCTGTGGCAAGATCGGATGCGCATACTATGATGACGGCATTGCCAAATAGAAATCCAATTTATAAGGACTAATGAATCAACACAAAAAGTATTGGTGTCATTTTGCGGAATTCCTCACTATATTTACTATTTTCTAGATATGTTGTATAATATTTTATCAGATCACGATAGATAATTGATTATGCTTGAATGATTGAGAGTTCAGTAGTCATGGCCCTTTTATACTTAGGCAGTTTTTACTTTTTGCTCAATATCTCAAAACTTTTTTCACTCAGATAAAAGTCCATCTTAAGAAGATTGACTTTCTCGTTCAATTCAAGTAAATGAAAATGTTTTCAAATATTCGAACAGACTGTCTAGAAATATTGAATTAAAAACCCGCGGACTGCCTTTTTAAGGGATAGCCAAGCCTAAAATTTCGCAATAGTTTCTAAGTGTTCATCGGGATCAACGGTTTGTTCAAGATGATTTTGAATGCCTATAAATGTTGCCCATTGGTGGCAGTTTTCTTCTTCTTTTTGTGTTTGGGGGTTGTTGTTGTTATTTTGTCTATCTATTTGTTATTCTTTTTAATTTTATTTCTTTTTTGTTTCTTTTTTTTTTTTTTTTTTTTTGCCTTTTTTGCTGAGAAACGTATGAATCTCAATCTCGTGGAGAAACAGTTGAGTGAAGATGTTTATATTGCAATTGGTCTTTGCTCGCATATATAGGTCTAACTCTTAAACAGAAATTCTAATGCTTAATTATCATTGTGTACGGCCAGATTCCCTCTTGGTGCAACTTTATTAATGCATCAGTTAATTAAAGAAAAGGCAAGACTTTATTGGACAAAGTGTTCTTCCTATTGTTTTCTTCTCTTCCTCTTATTCTAATTTTCTAACGTTTCGTTTGTTTGTTGCAGATACAATTTTTTGTCCATGTTCATATTTCATCTCCTTTTTTTTTGGGTGTGGGTATGTATGTGTGGGGGGATGGGGGGTGTGTGAAGCTTGTCTGATCTACGTTTTTCTGATCAATCCCAATGCCAATTCGCATTTGCTGAATTGGTAGAGCGTCCACGCTCGGAGTGATAGGTCGTTAGTTCGAACCCTGGTCATTTTATGATTAATCCTTTCTCACATCGAGGTATGATTCTAACACAACTGAAACATGCAATATCTTGAAATGTGCGTGTTCTCATACCAGATTAATCAGATTTCAGTGAACGGGCATGCTTTTGAGGCTTTGGCATATGTCATTCAAATGGAATCTGATATCTTTTCTAAGAATACAATTTTAAGTTTTGAAGTTTTGCATGATCTGCTTGCTTATAATTCGACCCCGCTGTTAACCCTTTCACAGCTAAGGCCACCAAAATCCATATAACGTGCCTGTTCTTACACTAGATCAATCAGATTTCAGTGAACTGACATATGCCAAAAGCCTGATAATCAGGCTTTGGAATTTATGTCAGTTCACTGAGATCTTATTTATCTAGTATAAGAACACGTACATTTTTAAGATTTTGCATATAATTCAGTTGGGCTTGAATCAGAGCTCGCAGTGAAAGGGTTAAGACGTTTCAACCGATCGTTTAACAATTGTCTCGCCAGGTGCTCGGCATTATGGGAACAGTACTAAAACTGGTTCGCCCGGAGTCAATATACTATAACTGGGTGAAGTATTCAAGTGAGCTCCCCGCTTATCATTGTGTGGCAGCTCGCTGACCTCTCTAGAAGGCTCCGCCTTTAAAAAAATTATATGCTAAAACAGAGAACAGCCAATCGATCACAAAGCAAAAATGGGTCATAGAAAGGAAAGGAAAGATTTGCGGGATGTATCTATATAACGTCTACTGCTATGTAAAATCACGGGTACACTATTTCCCTGGGGATATTCCACATCTTTACCTCTTATCCCCTGATTTCCCCACGGACCTGTCACAACAGTGCAGCCCAGCCATAAATGTCAAAAAGCATCATTAAAAACCTTTTGTCTTTGAGAATGAAATGCTCAGAGGTCTTAATATTGGTCATTATTAATACATACAACACATGCGTGTCTAAAGCCACTCAAACCCGTTCTTTCTCCAACGGATTGACCTATAATCGGAGTGCGTATATACCGATTCAGGTAGCCGCATTGGCCGGCCTCCAATCAAACTAGGTTATCACATCGCATCTTGGTTGTTGGAAATGGAACTAGAACCCATGATTTTGACCGTCCGCTATTGTTCCCTTCGGCGTGTGGACAGACAGCCTGCCCTAGTATATTGGAGGCTAATCGTATCGGCTGTCCGTCTTCCTTTATTGAGCATTCCGCCTATAAGTTGGTGTATTGTTTGTTAACTACACGGGCATTTACATTTTCAAAACTTCATGCGCCGGTTTCATGACGCGAGACTAGATTTTAGTCCGAGGCTAAGTTCTAAATTTAGCTCCCTTTGACTATTTTGACCACTCAAAAAATTAAAATCAATTCACTCCGTGCCGAAATCGTGCCAAATTTAGAACATAGTTTCGGACTAATATAAGCTTTGGTCTCGCGTCATGAAACAGGCCCCATAAGAATACATTTTAAATGTTGGAAACCGACGGTGGGAGTTTTCCGCTTTATTTTATTAACCAATAATTAATTACCTCTTGGCATAAGATAATGAAATCTTTTGCTGGACTAATTTTAAATATATACTTGGATATTTAGCAAGAATATTGTAGACGTTTAAATTGTAAAAATCAAATCTATTTATATTAGCGGTCAAAATAGACTTGAACACTGCATTTCCCATCACATTCTCTTAGGTCAAATTACTTTCAAAGACAGGCGGGATATTTTTTAGACTGGCTCTATTGAATTGGAAATATTCAGCTTGATGTCATAACAATGTGATAGATGTGGTCGAATAAAATCGTCAAGTAACTTGACCTGTTACCAGTGACTAGAATGGTGACTGCGATAACCGTATTGTCATTAATGAAATAGAGCAAATTTTCTGTTCCCTGCATTGTGCCTTTTCAAAAAGAAGTGGCAAACAGGCCAGTAAAGGATAAGGACAGGACAGACAATGTCAACGTTTCGGCCTGAAAGCCTTGGTCAGGACAAAAAAAACAACAAAAAACCCCAAATTATTCATATGTAAAAAATAAGGAAATAACAATGGGCTCCAGTTTGTCCGTGTGATAGACAAGATCTTTTTATGCCAAGTGAAGCAATGATTCGACATGACCCTTACAGTGTAAAACGGCCTGAAATTCTAAATAAAAAAATCAACAATATCATGTTCATATGTGGGGAAAGGGTCTAGAAAGGTGAAACGATGAAAGAAATTAATAATGCATTCCTAGGAAGTATCCAACCTAAAATCACATTCATATTTCGCCTCTTCTCTGATCCGTAAGCGCTCCAGAGAGTAGTGGAAGTAATGGTCGTGTGACCCCACAGCCGCAGAGGGAAGCCATTTCCATTTGTCACTTAAGGCGTCTTACTCCTCGATATTCATCATTTATTCATTCAGTCATGGCACTTCTTAACGATTTCATGTCATCGCTGTGAGTCCGAGGTGTTTCGATGTGGTACAATCACATAATAAGGCGCTGTGCCAAAAATCCCAATCACTAGCAATCAGTGTTATACATTTCAAGTTTCTCTCGCTCTTCTGGTTGTTCTTCTTCTTCAAATTAACTGACTGACTCGGCTGGACCGATTATTACTGTCAGTGTGTAATACACGCCATGTCGTATCCGCCTTTGTCCATTCTTGGTCAGTTGTCATATCAATGGTGCAGCTTTCTACTTCTAGATAAGTAAATGTATTGCTACACATAGATAAACGGAGGGCTCGCTCGAATATCTCATCTCAGTACTATTCCTGTAATAATAAAATGGGAAAAGGCACCTGCTCAAATGAGACGGTATATCGCAGTTGGGATCCAAACCCTAGACCTACTGGTCACAACACTACTCATTGAGTAAACAATGCCGGTTGTTCTGTTCAGCAGATAATGAAAAACAATGATTATTTTGTCCGCAATTAAGACGCACTGTCTCAATTACCTTTTTTCAATATATAGGCTGAATGTGTTATAACGAATTCTTGAATCAAAATAGCAATGGGCAACTCTTGATGAACAGTACATATTATCCAAACAGCAAACTATTCGCTTTCGAAAAAGTGGTAGGGATACGTTTTCTTGAAATGGTGCTGACTGCCCAATCGTTTTGACTGGAATACACAAGTAACTCTTCCTCATAATAATATATAATTTCGCTTATATTTGCTCGCATTGACAAACTTTATTATAGCACCGATTTTGATTGTTATGTTAGTGGCTCAAACGATATTTTGTCTCGATCCAATTTAGTTGCCAGGATAGTGTAATTAATCAATTCAAAAAGTGTCTATGCATAGTAGATAGACCTTCGCCTTTTTGTTCTTAGTCCCCGCAAAAATTCACTTTTTAATATTTCGTGGAATAAGCCCACTAGACTTCCCCCTAGAATTCTCGATAGTGCAATGATAACTTCTTCCTTTGCGAAATCGCGTTTCCTCGCTATGGTACAAAAATAAGACTGGTATTTGTGATATTTGTAATGAGGGTAGGATGGGTAAATATTAAATGAAACGAATTTGAATGCAATAATAAAGGACTCCATTGTAAAGTTATTCAAAATGATGTTGTTTTATTTACAGCACACTCAGTGTCAAAGTCTTATTTTCCAAGAACACACATCAGCTCAAGCACAAGGATTATAATTATAATTAAATTTGATAAAGGTACAAAGAAATAGATATTTTTAAAAATTACAGGAACATCACTGCAACAATGTAACAAACAGGAAAAGGATTGGCTGAATATTGACACTTTACTGACAGATTATGTCGAATTCGTCATTAAAATTCAACCTGCAAAAAGCTGTTAATACTCCATCCACCAGAAGTTTATTCTGATGACATCATAGGAACAGGATGCAATAATTGTTTAAGGTACACCAGCATCTTTTATCCTATTGTTCACGTAATGCATGATATTTACAGTTCCATAATCGTTGATGATTTATAAGCCACATAATTCGATGTTCAACAACCAAGACATTTACAAAATAACTTTAACATTTCATTTTGCTTAATGAGACACGATAAACAAGAACAGTTATGTAATTGTTACAGATATGGAAAGGTAAATTTAACATAATATTACTTATGGTTTTTATAGGTGCAATATTTACGAATGTGAGAAGGTATGGTTTTATTTAAAGCTTCGGGCCTCTCCTATATATTGTAACGTAAGCACTAAAACTTGGTATGTGTCAGCGTAATATTGAATATTATCATTATTTTTTCACAGACAGCCATTCACTAATAGGCTACACACTCACTCACTCACTCTACATGCCCACATACGCGCGTGCATGTAAACACTACACACACACACACACACACACACACACACACACACACACACACACACACATACATATACACAGATCCATTTTATTTTTAAATACAGACAATACCTATACAAAAGTTGCAAAAGTCGTAGGCTACATGAGAGAAAACATGGCAGAATAAACAATCATCTCGTCATATTCACCATGGAGATGGTATTAAATATCTCGCATATTCCCAATTTAAAGCATCCAACTTTTTCATTTTTTTCTAAATCATTTAGCGGGATGTTCTGTTGCCTTTCTCTTTTTATGTCGATTTATGATAATATTATAAATGCTATACCATCAAAATTTAATTAGAAAAAAGAAATTCCGGATTTGATAACTAATTATGTTTTGGGCAGTTCGTCTCCTATAGGATTTAAACTTCAAAACCCCTTCTCAAAAGGTATCCTTTTCATATTGAAATATTTTCTCAATATCAGTTGAGGTAAAGAGGTTTCTTTTATATGTTTTGTTATATTATATATAAGTAATATAATAATATGTTTGTGTGTGTGTGACGGGGGGAGGTGCGTGTGTATGTATACGTCTATTTAAAAAAGAAACAAGCTAAAGTACTTTTGAGTCTAATAAAGTTAAAAAAGAAAAAAAACCAGCCAGAGTTTATGCCAAATAGCTAGAATAGGTAACTGGCACAAACTGGCTACGTTTGCATACTCAAGTTACAAAAAAGGTAGAGCTATGTAGATCAGGTATACACGGTTGAAGTGGAGGCTTATATAGCGTTGATATCCACGAGTGCTCATCAAGCTTTACACGTTTTACTTTCCCCGGCTAACAGCAAACACATAAACACATAGGACAGGACACGCGCCTGTTAGGCGTGTTACAGTTTCTTTTCGGGACAAAGACACTGCTGTTTGGAGGGCCAGGTACCCATTTTACTACTGGGGGTTTCCGGTCCCGGAAAAAAATTCCGCCTCTGAAGGGGATTGAACCCGGGACCTTCAGCACAACAGTCTGATGCTCTACCAACTGAGCTATTGCGCCCCCGTTCTACAATTAAACTTAAACTTCATTCTGTGGCTCTTACAAAGTGCCCCTTTTTATCAAATGAAATGGATTGATCAGAGCAAACATACTGTAAACAATCTTTAATGCAAGAAGAAAACAAGCATCATGGATTTTTAAAACATAATATAGAATCATAACAACTTTTAACCCGTTCAAGGCTATTGTTATTTCTAATCAATTTCCTAACTTGAAACAATATTTAAATTTGCCTGCTCTTATACCAGATAAATCAGACTTCAATGAACAGACATATCATCCCAAAAGCCTGAAATTTAAGCACAAGAATTTTGAAAATTTTGCATGATTTGTTTGGTTAGAAATGGACCTCGCTATGAAAGGGTTAAAGGCAGGTAAAATTAACAGTAATAGTAATAATAATGATAATAATGATAAACAATCATTACATTTTAAAAAATGATCATAACAATAATAATACAGGATGGCACATGAATGTAAACAGTAAATAACAGTAGGTATAGGCTTAATAAAAGTAAACATCACACGGTGTACAATGTGGCAAAGCATTTACAAAATATGCATGAAGTTGCACGAGTAGTATGAGTCACAATGTGCCTTTAAAAGACCAGATTGGAGCGCAAAGTCAATGGTGAGAGAGAGAGGAAGAGAGAGAGAGAGAGAGAGAGAGGCAGAGAGAGAGAGAGAGAGAGAGGCAGAGAGAGAGAGAGAGAGAGGGGGGGGTGTAATAATGAAACAGTTGGATTCAAAACGTAAAGAAGCTGATAGGGAAGAAGATAAAAGAACTAGAGTTATGTGCCCTGACGCTGGAAAGGGGGAGTGTGGAGGACCAATGATATCACAACTCTGTCACAAGGAAACCCGATTGTGACGGGTGGGTACCAATGCAGCTGTCAATTATGAAACAGCAATTAGATAAGTCGTAGTAAAAAGGTGGTCGCTTGGCCAGTGGGTGTAAAAGGTAAAACAGAGGGAGTGGTTGACAGGTCAGTGGCAGAGGACAAGCACAAAACAAAACACACACACACAAACCTACGTTTCGGATCAGGAAAAAGACAAAGGTTATAGTTACATGAAGAAGATAGAAAGATGAAAGAGAAAAAAAATATTGATACAAAATTTGAAAAATGAAAGACTTAGCCAATTCATGGAGCGGCTTAATAGATCCACAGAGCCACAGGCTGGAAGCCCGTTCAGAGAAGTAATGAAGTCATGTGATTAACCAAACGTTTTCCTATTTAAAAAAATTCTCAATTCTTAATGCCCATGCGTTAACAGTGTCTCATGAACTAAAAGTTATTAATCGACCAAACTCTGAATCCTTTGTTTTCTCTTTAGTCGTGTCTTATTATTAAAAAAACACAAAAAACATGAATACACTTTGTGGATGCCTGCATATCACTTTCAAAATATTTTTTTCTTTTTTTGTTTTAATCATTCTGAATTGTTCTCGATGATAAACTCTTCGAACGATATTTTCAACGAGACAAAGTTTTGTATTTCCATCCTCTACCACTATATTATGTGAAATAATATTTCGCTTCCATTTTCTTCCCCAGTCTCTTTCAGTCGAATATGTGGAAAGCATAATGTGAGAAAAGGCAATAAGACTGGTGTGTAACATTAATTTCCGTGCACGTTTTGTCTTCCATCTGTACCCACCTGGTTACTTTATTATTAGAGTTAAGAAGGTTGGATTAAAATGTTTCTGAAGATGCAGCGACCATTTTGTTACACCGAACATTCTTTGACAACGAATGTGGACTAGCGAATCAAGAGAAAGATGATGTGTGCGATCAATTTCTATCTGCGTCGAACGAATGTAAACAAAGATGGAGGGAGTACAAAATTTTGGAGGAAGTGGGCGGAGCTTATCCACCATTTTGTCCACACAGCTGGCATCAATTCTATGGCAAACACAAAGAGTGTTAAGCTCTCTCTAGTGTAACTTTGATTCAAGTAACTAACTATTCATTTCAAGACCGTCATGATCAAAGTGTTTCGGCGTGTTATATGGATAAGTCCCATGATTTTCAATTGGCCTGGCCCGAATTACTCTTGTGTGATATCGGAACAATAGAATTTCAGATGTTTCATTCTTTCATTGCAGGTATGCTTCAAAATGGACAAAAGTAATGATTCTAGACTTCACGAAAATAAACCCATCCGTAGTTTCAAGTGTATAGGTAGAATTTTATGTTTAGGTAAAAAAAAAAGATCGATTGAACATAAAGTTATGACAAGATAATTAATATGTGGTAAGCAAGATTTCTGTTTGACCGTGCCCTTAAATAGAAAAAAAAATGAAAGGAGAAAAAAAATAATCTTTACATTAAGGGGTGAAACACGAATGGAAAACAATTGAGATCACAGATTCGGACAGGCAAGAACAGAGTGTAGCGTAATGCTCTCACTTGAAGGTCACAGATGAACTAGATGTAACATATCCTTATCAAATTAAGTTCACTAGATATTCTTGTAGTCATTCAAACTTCACAACACTTTATCTTATCATGTACAACATTTGCATTGATTCAATGGAATAACAGTCAAGATACTAACTTCTGGTCCTAATACTAATTTCCACGGCAAAAGAATGTGGCATGAAGGACACTAATCTTAAAAAGATTCTTCAATACTATTGAAATTTAAGAGAAAGTGCATGATCTCGTTTTGTTTTCCAGTATTGAGAACCATAACGTCGGCCTGATAGCTCAGTCGGTTCAAATCTGACTACGTATCTATCGCTCTTCTCTGCATCCTCTTGTCATTTAGCGCGAGACGCGGGTTAGAATCTCGTAGAAAGAAGATTTTTTTCGGGGTCTTCCTGTCCACTCAGAAGTTAGACTGAGCAATAGTAAAGAGAAAGTGAAAAGCAATCTAGAGTCTAGAGCACTCTGCACGCCTAGTACAACCAGGACTGTGGTCTAGATATCCAACGATATGGGACTCGTATGGGACTCTGGTATTTTAAGGTTCAAAAAGGTAATTACAATATATAATTTCTCGTCTACTTGTTTTCTTAAAGCTCTGATAAACTGATACAGAATAAACGTGAAAGAGTAATTGACGAATCTGAAATTGGAAGCAAAAGGCGGGAGTAAATCAACATTACAACTGGTTCTAAGAATAATCTTTCAGATAACCTATTAGAATAATCCTGCACAATGAACAAAGTGCGTTTTCCTCCACACTTTCATAACCAGAGTACTGATTATCATACGTGTATGTTTGCTTTATTAAAAACCTTTTTAAGCAGGAAATTGGCAGCAAAAAAGCGAACATCATAGAAAATTGTAAAAAGTTAACGGCATGAAAAGCAACGATGTAGAAGATATCACTATAACATCTCTTTGCATGAAATACCATTCAGGGATTTAAACTACTGGGCAAGTGTGATGGTGGAGTTCAGATCCAGAACTGTGCAATCAATCTGGCTCTTACTCTTACCGCCAGTAAGCAGGCGTGGGTGAGGGAGTTGGTGGGTCAATCTGAGGTGAAAGCCCAAAAACCTCCCCTGGCAGTTTTCATAGCCCAAAAGGGACCTGGAAATGATTGCCTCTTCTGGGAACTGTAATAGGTATGTAGGCAGGTTTGCTTAGTCTAGAGTATCATCTCAACTGGAGGATTTGACTGGTGAATTTGAAAAGGTATGAAATTTTTTACCACTTCTGGGTGTGATAAAATACAACGGGGGAAATTTGTACCAGACTGGAAAATTTCTTGCGTAGGCTAGATATTACCCTTTTGTACCAATTTATTTTCCACAATAAATTATCACGTGTTGAAATCTAAATTGGAATAAGTAACGAAAACTGTCTCTCTATTTGTTTCCCTCCCTCCTTCGTCCTCAACCCCCTCCCCCAGCCCCTAAGTTATAATAATAAAAATATAATCGAGCATGTATCATCCGACTATCAAACTAATACACTTTTTAAGCGACATCCACTCGGCTGAGATTGGGGGGACTTTTAGAATCGTCCACAATGGTGACGTCAGTCTTCACATCCGCTATGCTGGTATTGCTGGCGTTGCTGGCACTGGAGCGCCGTTGATGGTACGTGCCTGGCACTCCACCGGTGATCTCAGAGTCGTCTCGGGAAAAGCTGTTGTCTGTCCGATGGTTCCTAGGTTCACCGGGAGAGCCCTCATCCCCTTCGATGTGTTCTTTGTCTTTTTCCTAGGACATCACGGAAGTGGATTGAAGGGTGAATTTGAATCAGGGAGATAATAAACAATAGACAAAAATATGAATTATGTTAGTATAACAATATGAGGTTGGTATTGTCATGTAGCGTGTTGGTTTTTTTTTCCTTGGATCATAATCATTATTACGCATTAGATATTGAAAAACCAAGCCGTTTTTGTTACACGCTCTTGATTAAAGACTAACCTCGTCAGCTTTCACAGATGCAAACTATGAACAAATTAACAATCATATTTTCAAAAGGGGCTACATACATTAACATATGATAATTTTTCTCAAAGTAAGACAATGAATTTCAATATAGAGAGAAGAACAATAATACAAAGCCAACCGCCTTTGAAGGGAGATTCATCATGAAGAAACTATTCATTTTACATACTAGCCTTTATCACACTTTAAGTATGTAGGTAAAATTCATTCCGAATCTTATTGTTGACTCCTTCAAATTCAAAGCTCTGAAATAATTGCTTTCTTCATCAAATTTTAAGAATGATGCGTCACAAACTTGGAAGGTTCTAATACTAACAATAATATCATCTCTACTTGAAAACATTTTTGGGATTAAAAAAAAGCAAGCATTGCAGTGGTCAAGGCGAAAAAAAAAAGAAAATTAAAGCCAAAAGTTTAATATGAATTTTAGAAATATAAATGCAAGCATCAATCCAAAACTAAATATGAATTACTCAATTGCCCATATGTTGAATAAGCTAAAAGAAGATAATCTTCATAAGGAGGGATAAAGTTGCGCATTTCTCAAGTGGGATTTTTTTAAAATGGTATTAAATTTTCAAGCAAGAAAAGCATAACGTAATGGATTTTAGAAGCATGCTTTACAATCGCAAAATATGAAAAATTGAGTGAATAAAAGTTGCAAGGTCAGTTGATTTAAACAAATGCAAGACATGAAAGTTGTTCTGTATTTTGACATGGGACATTCAAATGATAGGCAAGGGATATAACCGGGATTGAAGTTGAAGCCAGATTCCTGCATAGCGTTGTATCTCTCACTAAACTAAGACACAGCATGCCCTTACTTATCAATGAGTTTCCAAATAATCTTTTTATCCTTAAATTCAACAACAGAAACCAGTACCTACTGACTGCCAATCCATGTGTTCCGTTCACACCTATTTTCTTTTATTTCACTGCAAGTATTGAATATTCATGACACAAGAGTCTCGTGAATACGAAAGCAAGATAGAATAAATAAATGAACAAATCCCACTTTGAAAGCGAATACATCATAGGTTCTTAAGGTTTATCATAAAAAAAAATCATTCATGATATTTTGAGATCATATTTCTTGTTCCTCGTAGATTATAAAATCCCTTGGCGAGAACTCAGTAATCATTATTATTTTACCTGTGTAATGTGATTAAGCTTCAGGTCGAACGATATACAGGAGGGTTTCTACACACTCATCTATTGGTATCATAGTTTTAGACACATCCATTTACAATCATGCAAAATCTTTACAGTTTATCAGGTGTTTGCATAAGGACAGGATACCAAAACGAAAATTCCTAGGATGCAACTGCGATGACCTGGTTTTATTAGGGATAAAACTCAATCGCTGACTGACGATACAAAAGTCAAGGGAGGAGGAGATTGAATGCAACAAAACAAAAATATGAGACAACGGTGGATGCAAAAAAAAAGGAAAAAAAGAGAGAGAGCAATGGAAAGGCTATTACGCCATGGAAGTCCAGAATATCCCGAGCAGTGTCCAGGAGAGCGGCAGTCGGAGGGCAGGACTGGAGGAACAACAAACGCATCCCACATTGAGTGGTGGGTGAGCCAAGTATCAACAAGTCCTTAAGGTAGAGGGCATTATGACCAAATGACCTGGAGCTTATACCAGTTTCTGTAGCCTGAAGTCAACTACTGTAGTGGTAAAGATGACCACTCTTTAGATCGCCATAACGCTGGTGCATCAAATATTACTTCCTCAACCTATCAGGTGAGTCCATACCCTTTTCTACACCTGGTTGAAATGAGGCACTTAGGTAGATTTCTCTACCCCGGGAAAATCTGACTTCTGGTTGTAGAAATCCGGGGGG
>JAUEKZ010020269.1:0-11560 GCA_031471865.1 Melibe leonina | reverse complement strand
AACTCATTGCCAAAAGAACTGAGAGATATCAATACTTTCAATAGTTTTAAATTTAAAGTTAAAGACTTATTCATTTACTTTATAGTGTTTACATATCATTATTCATGTCTTCGTGAGCCTGTGTGGCCAGTAAATCGCTCGTGCGAGTGAGTATTGTGTGGTGTGTGTGTGTGTGTATGTGTGTGTGGGCATGTGTGGGTTAATGCACATGCCAATATTGTGTAGTAGGCATTGTGCATGTGTGTTGCCTATTGTGGTTGTTGTGCGTGCCTGTACGTGCGCGTGCTGTAAGTTTGGATGAGGTTAATAGCTTTCCTTATTTTCCTTTTTTCTCTTTCTTTTTACTATTCATTGACATTGTAAGTCAATTCATTTCTTGTATTGTAAAGCGCATAGAGCCTACGAACCATGGGGTAGGGCGCTATATAAATGATATTTATTATTATTGATAATTATGAATGATAATAAACTATCCAGTGCGTGAGTAGTATGAAAATTCCGTAATTCTTTATAGGCCCTTTTCACATAAGAACAACTTATCTTGTAGTTTCATTTAAATGTTGTTGGGCACGGTGGCAGTGATGATGATGATGATGATGATGAAGATGGTGATGATGAAGAATAAAAAGAAGAAGAAGAAGAAGATTATTATTATTATGATGATTGATGATGATGATGATGATGATGAAGATGAATATGTAGAAAAAGAAGAAGAAGATGATGATGGTGATGATGATGATGATGATTGGATAACAAGGAGGAGGAGACAGGTGAGATGAGAGAATTAGGAATTAAGAATAACTCGACCAGAAAACAAAATCCAATGATATTTCTCAGAGGTGAGAGGATAAAGAGGACTTAGCAATGATAACGACAGCCACATCATGGTTCGCATCCCCCATATATATCCAACACTCTTCACAACACTCTTCCTATCTAAATCGCTCATCGTGTTCTTGGTCAACTAGGAGCTCAAGCACGTCCACCGTCCTGCCCGGACAACAACAAGCCATTAATCCAACCCGGGGCCGATCGCAGACTTCAAAAGAGGCAGCGCGTCGTTTAACGATGCCCTGTTAATGTACTCTGTGTATTGTGATAAAGCGGACGAGTAATCCTGGGTCCGTCCCATCGCTCATGCAATCTCGGCAATGACGCAAGCACACGCCTAGGTCATCACCATTTTGACAATAAACCGACAGGTCATAACAGCATCTATCCAGTTAGCTCTGGTTATTTTTAATGACCATTGGATGACCGTAGTATGGCGGTTAGATCAAACGGAGCGACGTTTTGATTTTTTTGTTGATTAGCTCATAATGTGTAGCGTCGCGTCGGAAGTCTAGGTGGTTTGATTTACTTAGTATTTATTGATTGTCTCCCCTTACCTAAACGGTGACGTCACTGACAACACAAAACGTTTTGATGTTTCGGTTGATTTATTCATCATGTATTCCTTCCCCGTTCTTTATAACATTATACCTGCATGCTGGGAAGTGGTGCTGTATACATACATACAAACTATCGAACGATGACGTTTCCATTCTTTTGTGACGATGAAGTGTATCGGTCATCATACTTTGCAATGATGATACCTATCATAATGCTTCCTTACAGTCCGTCTCCCTATCTCAATCTCACCATGCCTGCATCGCAGTCGAATTTTTGCTTTACGAATTTGGTTTTTAACCCCCCTCCCCCCTCTCTCTCTCTCTTTCTCTCTCTCTCTCCTCTCTATCACTTTCTCATTTTTCTCTCGGACACACACACACACACACACACAAACACACACACACACATACACACGCGCGCGCTATCACCACTCCATCTCTATCTACATCTATCTCTGTTTCTCTTTTCTCTCTGTCTCTCTGTCTACTTCTCTCTCTCTCTCTCTCTCTCCCTCTCCCTCTCCCAAACACACATGCAAACACACAAGGCGAAATAACTTAAAAACGGATCATTTTCAACTATCGATGGCTTACCTCAAATTTGTCACTTTCGCTTGTAGAATTAAAAAGAAATTATTTTTTAAATCGTTTTACTATTTGATGGTGTAGTAGTTTTGTTTTGTTTTTGTTTTTGGTCGCTTTTTAAATCAGGCCATGGCATTATACTTGTACTAGAGAGCATTGTCTAAATTCATCAGGCTCATCTTAAAGTTCAATAAAAGAGAGACCATGCCTTGAAAACACTGGGGCTAATTTGGCTTTTGTTATCCCATTCCCTGGCATCAAAACGCAAATAATGGTAATATCCAATAATGATAGACCACTATACCGCCAAAGCACCAGCTAGAAAGTCCCGTGTGTGCGTCAACATAACACCTTGGTGTGGCAAATATGGCGTCACCCTTGTCCAATAGCCACGCCCCCATTTCACACAAAGTAGGCGTCAGCTGCGAGCGCGTCAAATCGCATTGTAAAAATAGAAAAGCATCGCTGCGGTCATCATTCTCCGTTCTTTTCACCCGGTAGGGTAATTTGAGTCGATGGATGGAGATTGGAAGGACTACGAGAGGGATGGAGGAAAAGGAGAGGGGGGGGGGCTGGATTGTAAAGAGGCAGTAGGAGGGATGAGGGAGGAGAAATACGATCGAGAGGAGGTAGTGAATGGACAGTGATCACCCCTAGGGAGGGATGAGGTGATAGGAGTTGATACAAGCAATTGTAGCCGCTTCTCTTTTTTAAGTGTCCGGTTTACAAGAAGTTTTCTCGTTCGCGGACAGAGTTTGATCTCTTTGTTTGGGTTGTACGTTAGTTTGCGTTCTAGACTTGAGGCTGGTGTAAAGTAGACAGGAGCTAATGAGTTAGACCTGGTCTAGTGGTCGTTGTAAGATTAGATTGATATTAGAGTGTAGGTTGTTATAGAGCAAAGATCAAAGAGAGCTATGATACACAAGTGTTAGGTGAAGTGGAAGAGAATAGCGTGCTGCTGGTGCTTGTGGTCCAACCAACGATTAGCTGAATACTGATTTTATACACCTTCCGTAGCGGCTGTGTTGTCGTTGTAGAGAGGTTTGATTGCCGGCACGGTGGATCCATCTAGAAGGCGTCCGGTTCGGAATCGGTGGGTCGGTGGTTCAAACCTCGGCCTCTTCATACTTCGCTGTCTCGCCTGGCGCGCGGCATTTTGAGAACAGTACTGGGACTGGTTGGCCCAGTTAATGAAATAAATGGTAGCGTTAATTACGTACGACAATGATCCTGACAACGATAATGATGTTCGCTATTGATGACTCTAGTCTATACTTCAAAATGGCAATTTTATGTCTGGTACATCATGGATATAATACTATGTTAATGACAGTACGGTGGGGAGTAAGCACTATAAATCACAAGAAATGAGTCAAACTTGAGATAATGATATACAGTGCAGAAACGAGACAAAGCCAAAGAAAGCATAACAATGAAAGCTATCCATTTTTTCTGCTTTCTTTGGCTTTGTCTCGTTCCTGAACTGGCATAATATTATCTCATGTTTGACTCATTTCTTGTGATATAAAATTACATAAATAAGAATAGCGGCAAATTAGGCACTTACACAACTTTTAATTTTCACAATGTCGCCGTAAGCCAAGAGAGTCTCCGAATTGAATGCCCATGACAATATCACATAAGTAACAAGACAGTTTAAAGTTGTTGGGTTTTTTTTATTTTGACCTGCCGCTGCGGTGAGCGTTATAAATCATAAGTGCTCATGTAAATGCATATAAGTTTTATACTAGCTCATAAGACAGTTCGAACCCCCACGATGGGGAATTCGATGAAACAGAGTTTATTTCATCGATTTGTGAAATCTTAACGTTACAGAAATTTATTAAAGATATTAAAAAGCAACGAAAATGGGACAAAAAGACAAACTATGCAACCTTCCGTTCTTGTATAATAATTATTTTTTTTTGCATTTCAATGAAATTATTCAGCTGAGTATCAAGGTTCCGTTTGTAAAAATAAATAGTTTATTTTTTTTAGGGTTTTTTTTTCTTCTTCTGAGACTCCATTGTTGGACAGTAAAACTTGATTTCATAGCATTGAATGAATGGGGCTGTAACTCATAAATCACTTCTAATCCCGTTGAAGGAACCCTTCAAGACATAATATATTATGATATATTATAATCTCTTGACCCTAATAGTCATAACACGTGATTGTCATCGAGGGACTGAAGTAACTTATAGCCAAGAATTAGTATCAACTCAGTGTCAAGTTTTATCGCACAATAATTACAATTACAACGATAATCATACGCCTAAAAAGAGTTCAGTAGTGGTCCACGCGATTAAACTGTATCGCTACAGGAAAGGGAAATAACAATGTTAATTGCTAATTCCTGTCGGAAAGGGAGGTAATCAAATGGATTAGCGGTGTCCTACTCACCAGCGGGAGGGAGGCTATGCAGGTGTTGTAAGCAGTCTCTCTTCTCGTGTGTGGTCGAGTTTGTCAAAAGCATGTTTGGCTGACATTGAAGTGGAAAGCCCCATAGGATTGGATACTGTGAGCTCCCGATCCTCTTCCTCCGCCCACTTCAAGCCCTTGTTTAATTGACCCTGTGGGAGCCAACGGATGGCCTCAATGGAAGGCTGGGCCCCGGGGAATTAGATGCGGGATTATCGTCCGTGATTGGCTTCAATATTCATTCATTATGACGATGATCTAAATTTCAAGGGTGGGGGAGTAATAATGTGGGAGGAAAATTCGATCTGCAATCATGCAAAGATTTTACTATTATCATTATTATTTGGATGGGTATTGAAATGGAGATGCCCTGGATTTTGACATACTTTAATCATAGAGATTTCATGAACTACTCTGTATTCTTTCATACTGAATCATTTCAGTGGTGTGTTTATTGCCATAAATTTTCCCCATGATTTTAGAAAATCATTAGTTAATGAGATAATGTCAAAGTCAAATATTACTCCTTAAAGAGATCGAACTATCAATTACGACGGCTTCATCTTGGCCACTTGGAATTAACCAAGTTGCTAACGAATTATGAATTCTGTTGAATTCTACAATAGTTTTAATTTAGAGAACAATGGCAAACAAAATAAAGACTATCAGAATCATGAAAACTCTTAACCCTTTCAATGCTAAAAACACAAAAATTTTCAAGAGTTGCATGTTCTTGTACCTGGACATACAAAATGTCTGAATTTCAGGCTTTTTGCATAATATGTCAGTCGACTGAAATATAATTTTGCTAGTCTAATTAAGAATATGTCAGTTTAAAAAAAAAACAAATTTCATGATCTACTAGGTTACAATCAAACCTCGCTGTTCGTAGAGTAAGGCACTGAAAAGATTTCATCAGAATGAATAGATCAAGTCAAATATAATGTCATAGGCAGTGCCGATAAGAATGGTTCTCATCGGATCAAAGAAAGAAGAAAACAAATTGACACCGGAGATGGATTGGACGTGAGATAATGAAGCGATGACTGTGACAATGACGATGAAAATAACCTGGTCTAACGATAATTAAAAGTCAAAGGAGAAAATAAGTAAACATCTCGACGACCCCATAGTTCATTAAAATTTGCCCACTCCCGAGTACCTTTTCCACTTCTACAATGTTTGCCCAAAGTCCAATTGATTACTCTCTTTTTATTTTATCTCTGAGATCAGAATAATGAGGTCAGCGATGAGCAGGCTGTGATACCCCGTGATACTCACGCACAAGGGATTCTACCGGGAAACGCGAAGAGGCCTGAGCAAATTGTAAGCATCGGGTCTAAAACTAAAAGCAAATACAACACGGTCAGGTCTGGGGAAACCACGGGTTGGGGCGAAAAATTGATTTCCCTACAAGTTTCCTTGGTCCAAGAACAAGCAGTCATTGTAATCGGATCTTCTGTTAGGGTTTCACCTTCATGTAGTTTTGAAGGGGGGGGGGGGGGGGGGAGGAAAGGATCATTGAATAGATTCCTCTTTTTACATTTTAGGTTCTTCTGCATTGATTTTTGGAATGAAATTGTTATTCTGTTTCATGTGGAATGTCCCTTATTTAAATGTAAACACCTGGAAAACGAGAATGTAAAATTTGGATAGCGGTCCCCAAAAACCGACATTCGGGCGTGCCGTCGGCTACGATTTCTTTCTGTCTTTTCTTTTCTTATTCTTTTTTTTAAAAATCATATCATTATGAAACGCACTAATGAGATATGTGTTTTACCATCGATAATAATAGAATGCCCATTCCCTTCATCGCACAGGGCGTACTCCACCCACTAACATTACCTGCCACAGTTTTTGATAATATTAGGTAGGTACTAGTAACAACAAATTAAATATAAAAAAACAAAAACAACTTCATTGAACATCAGCTGTCTATCATCAAATTGTTAAACTCAGTCAGCAGTGAGGTCAGTGATCAATCAGTCAAATTACGAAGCAGCAGGCACATATCAGACAATAATAATAATAGTAATAATAACCATATACCAATAATCGTGATAATAATACTAAAGAACACTATGCCCAAGCGTGATGAAAATGAATAATGACGAGGGACGCTAATATTTATGTGTATCATAATTATCTCCTTGTAGTTGAATAACAACCAAACGTCCAAGCTTGCATAGGCGTTCCTAGTTGTGTGTGATTGTAACATTCCCGTTTGATCTTATACAAAGGAGGTTACAGTTATTATGGCCGCTCAACAACCTCTATAGACATACACAGCAGACCGTATCTCATTGGTAGTCATTTGAATCTCGCCTCCCCATCTTACTCTAACATCACCCAAGCGAAACGTCCCGTAACAGCGGGGGTTGTAGATCCTGTCTATTCTTCACCAAGGCGGTCATCTTTTTTGCTCATGCTCATCGTCGGCAGATATCAAAGAACACCTGTCACAAATGCATAGCCCCAACCTCCCAGGTAAACATGATAACACCATAAGAGTGATGGTGGACATAGGCGTATTGATTAGTCATCGGTCCATTGCGGATCGTACCTGGTTTACGAGCGCTCCGGTCCAGAGCCATCAATGGACATCAATGGAAACGAAGCGCTCAATGGCTGCCTGCCGCGGTCGTGGTCAGCGTTGATTTGTAACTGGACCCATGATTACTCACCTAGCGGTAGAGTAACTAGATAAGAATGTGGCGCTCCGGTGGTTTTTAAGTATCGGTGAGCACTGGAGTATTTGGGTTTTATGTGCTTTTGCACACGCACGTACGCACACATACATACACACAAGCGCGTGCGCGCACACAGAGATGAGAGAGAGAGAGAGAGACTGAGAGAAAGAAAGAGAGAGAGAGAGAGACTGAGAGAAAGAGAGAGAGAGAGAGAGAGAGGGGGGGGGGAGACAACTGAAGTTTAACATAATCAGGTTTCTTATATTACTCATGAATTACTTTTGAAAAGAGAAAAAAACCCGATGAGTGCAAGTCATCCCAAACAACGTATTTTCCTTTTATTGTGAATTGCTCTTGCTCAAGGCATTCCATGTGTAGTTGTTTTATTCACTCCAGATCGTAATCAAGAGGTATCAGTCTGACTCAAAAGAGCATCCAAGACTCGTCTAATTCATTAGCAATTCATTCCTTGCGTCTTTTAAACAAGACCGACAACCGGGACTTGGAGGAAATGGCCTGCACGTGTGGTGGTGAACATGTTTTTCCTCCATCTCTTTTTTAAACTTCATCTCTCCACGTTCACGTCACCCACGTTAATCAAGCTATCAAGATACCAATCCCCCCATATTTCCGCCCCTTCACCCTCCTCCCATAGTTTTACAACCTTTTCCCCCATATTTCCCCCGCACAGTTTCCCTTGAAGGCTTGAAGAGTATCTCTTGCCCCGCGGGTGTGGGTTGCCTCGTAAAAAAAGTTCGGAAATGCCTCGGTTAAACGAGCCTGATAAAGCTTTAAGGGGGCTCCCTATCCCCACTCTAAAAGAAGCCAGAGCTTGATTCCATAGAGGAGGCTCGTCAATCTGCAGGTTTAAGTGCTCAGGGGGGCGGGTTTAAACCCGAGAGCCGTCCAATAGGAGTGGAGGATTTACAAATGAGGACACCGTTCTCGTTATCATGTGACATCAACTGCGTCAGGGATTTGGAACAGAGCGTCTCTTCATGAAGAGACGCTTGCTGATTGGCTAACTAGTTCGTCGCGCATTCTGTGTGTACGGTATTTGTGAACAATGGACTCTCGGACGGCAGAAAAGCCCTCGGTATAGTGAATTTGCAGCAGCCACCCGCGAGGTTTACGGCTTAACCCTTTCACCGCAGGGTCTGATTTTGACCCAACTAGATATAAAATCTTGAAAATGTACGTGTTCTGATACCAGATAAATTAGATTTCAGTCAACTGACAAATTATAGCATATTATGTCAGTTGACCGAAATCTGATTCATCTGGTATATTATTATGAACTGGCAAATCTTGACGATTTTGGTGTCCTTCGCAGTGAAAGGGTTAACTCTTTCAATGCTAAGGTTATTTATCAAACTACCAACTAGATACATTAAAATCTTCAAGATTTGCCTGTTCTCATACCAGATAAATCAGATTTCTGGACGGACATATTATTGTGCCAAAAGTCTGTAATTCAGGATTTCGACATTATTATGAAAGTTCAATGATATTTTGAAGATTTTGCATGTTTTAGTTCAATTAGAGTTAGAGCACTTCCGAAACCATCATGCAAACATCTCATTGTCGACATTTAGCAGTTGCCAGAATCATTTACCGAAACAAAACATAGGGGAAAAGAAAAGCAAATTTAATTATAAGACAATATGACAAAATCAATGGAGCTTGTACAATTGATTTTTTTTAATGACATGGGGAGTAGAAACAGAGACGTTGCATGTAATGAGAGTGAGAGAAGGGTGAAAAGGGAATGATAGAAAAGGCGAAAAAAGGGAAACAGAGTGAAAGAGAGGAAAAGAGAGGACAGACAGAGAGAGAGAGATAGAGAGAGAGAGAGAGAGAGAGAGAGAGAGAGAGAGAAAGGAGAGAGAGGGACGTCAGAGTAAAGATAATAAATGGACATATCACGACAGAGGAGAGAAAGCACTTCACATGATACGACTTCAAAAGAAATCTTATTATCGCCCTTGAAGCAGGGACTCCGTTTCAGCAAGTTATTAATCTTTCACTCTCGCGTGCTTTGGATGGTGAGCAGTGAGCGAGCACTAGTAGTGAGCACGCAGGGTGAGCAGTAGAAGAACAATCATGACAAGCAGTTCCTGAGAGAGGTTTCTCACTCGCACTCTCACACTCACTCTGACTGTTCCTGTTCACAGGGTAGTGTAGTATATCACCGGTTGATATAGCCTGCACGTGCGCCTATTAAACACGACACCCGAGCAAAATAGGGAGTTGGGTGACACATTTTGTTGAAGTTTATGCATCCCTTTGTGGAACAGGTTTTAAGCTGTGGAAAAAGTACTGTGCGTTTATTGCGCATTTAAACGCTCCTTCGTTCTTTTAAAGTTGGTAATTGTTTTTAGTTTTAACTGCATTCTGGGAAAAAAAGAGTGGCACGATTGTTAGAGAAAAGTTTGGCTCTTTTTTTCCTATTTTTCCTTCTTAGAATGATTGCGATGTCTAAGTAACTCCAACATTATCATTCTTGATTACAGACTTGACCACCAGTTAAAACAATAGAAAATTGATTTACAGAATTAACTCCCTCTTGTTTTTAACAGCAGATGGCCATTCAAACCTAGAAGCTGTACCTTAACCTCAGCTAACATTAAATTAATTCTAACAACGTGATTAATATTATAATATTATGTCTGGAATGTTTATCAAAGTGAGTTAATGTTATTGGAAAAAAATCACCCCTCTGACTCTTCTTCATTCTTATTCAAATCGTAATTCTGTTTTTAAAAGTCCGCATTATTCTAAAACGTTATATTTTTATAATGATTATTATTCTAACAGGTAACTTTGCGTGTTACGCACGTGAAAAAGACTGCAATCCCCTGGTCAGGACGCTGATTTCTCTGAGATCATTTCCCCAGCCTCGTCTCTACAAATGGATAGGTAGAAAATTTAAATCATGAGTTAAGTGAAGCAATTGGGATAATCGAGAAAAAAAAATTGAAACGTCACTTTTAGATATCTGCTAACCTCGGAATTTCGGAGCTCACGTTTGTTTATTGATGGTTTCAAAGTGCTTTCATTAGCTATGGTCATCATCAGCGACCAGGGGTATTATGAGATGAAAGAAAAGTGTAACCCTTTCACAGCGAGTTATGATTCTAACCCAACTGAAATATGAAAAATCTTGAAAATTTATGTGTTCTTATACCAGATAAATCATATTTCAGTGAACTGACATAATATGCCAAAAGCCTGAATTATGTCAGTTCACCGAAACATGATTTATCTGGTATAGGAACAAGCAAATTTTGACGATTTTGGTGTCCTTAGCATTGAAAGTGTTAAAACTTAGTCAGAGTAAATGGATGCTGCCCGATGCCTACGAAATGCAGTGTATGATGATGAATGGCTGTATCCTGATTGGTGAAATAATAAATGCACTGTTCTTTGCCATGATCTAATAGGATACTATATTCATATGTCTATCTGAGATACGTGGTAGTAAACAACATGATACTATGAAATATTTAACAAAACTGCTCTTAAATAGAATGGTGCATTTTTGATACTAGGATTCAATTAATTAATAATTGAGCATCTGACTTCAGAAACGCCCCAGCAAGAGACGACATGTCAATGACATTGATAACATTGATAATAGATACTGAATAATCATGAAATCTCCCCTTGATCGTTCATGAGCCACAGTCCACATGACACCAAAACTAACTGGCCATCGAACTAAGCCAAAGAGCGACAAAGGGATTAACTTTACTCTGAACTAGCTAATCCTTTAAACCTAAAATGACCCATGATGGCTATGGTGAGTTCCCATGACGAAAACAGATTTGCGTGCCCTCTCCGCGTTGTTGAGTAACAGATTATGATGCAGCCGTATCTATTATCTCGATTGTCTGGGTCAAATCAATTTTCTTTTTCGTAATCTCAGAAATGGGATTCAAACAGCCATTATTTTGGTATATTAAGATATTATTGGTATCAAGTAGGAATTGTTTGAGAGAATTAAAGTATTCTAGTTAACGTTTTATCATGATCCAGATCTTGAAGAGTTTTAGAAATTCCCCCAAACAACTCTAACAAAAAATAAACAAAATACGAATGTTTAACTCAAAATGAAGGTCATGTCATTACGCTCTGGAGATTTACTATTAAAGGAAAATAAAGAATTGTTTTTTATCAAACTACATATTATTATCATGCTATTTATTACTGGAAGGTTTGGCCACCTTATCTAATTATTAATATAATTTTTTTCTTCATACAATCATATTGATAGTATTATTATTTATGATATTATTACTATCATTATTAATATTCATTATGAATTGAATCTTTTTCTTCTTTTTGGTTATTTTGTCCTTACTGTTTTGAGTTTTTTTTAAATTTTTGTTGTTGTTTTTTATTTATCTATCTATCTATCTATCTATCTATCTATCTATCTATCTATCTATCTATCTATCTATCTATCTATCT
>JAUEKZ010020159.1:7959-18504 GCA_031471865.1 Melibe leonina | reverse complement strand
GCTAAAATTGTAATTTCTTTTAACAGTCAGTATAAGACACACTCAACAAAACCAGGTGTCTACATTTACTAATATATCTAGCAGTCTCCCGCTAAAATTGTAATTTCTTTTAACAGTCAGTATATTTTAAGACAGTTAAACAATGAAGAATTATGAGGGGTGAGACACGAGTCTTGAGGTTAGTTTTTTTAATACTTTTTTTTTTGGTATAAATTTTTTTATAGAATTAGTATCTCTCTGACTATGGGTTTGATTCAGCAACTGTCTGTTTTTCAGTTTACAACAATTTAAAGTTGTAAAAGTTACAGTACTCTTTTCTAAAAAGTTTTAATAAAATAGTACAAGAATGATGTTTAAAGAAAATATCTTGAATTTGTCTCCTCATGTTTGCACATTTAGTAATTAATTAAATATTCCATGCTTTTTCTATTTAAGGAATCAGTAGTTCATGCCATGCTGTAGTGATATACTAAATATGTAACAAACACTTTCACCTTTTTGTTTCTTTCAGTGACATTCGTATACTAATAGAACCAGAAGTGCCTGCAAGTGAAGTAGAAAGGATTAAAGATGAAGAGGAAGAGGAATTTGAGGAGGATATTGAGGAAGAGGAAGAAGAGGAAGATGAAAATGAGAAGAGGAGAGAGGAGGATGGGGAGTTTAACTCCATGACGACCCGCTCATTAAGTTCATCCTACAGCCCAGGAGACGATAGGGGAATGGATGCAGACGCGGCCCAACTGCCTTCCAATGCCAGCCCCAACACGAAGCGGCAAGGTGTCTATGTCTACAGAGAGTGAGTACAAACTCTTGCACATTGATTTGAAGTACCAGTCAAGCTAAAACTTTAATTTGGTTTGGTAAAATTGTGCTATTATTCAAGGTACCAGTACCATTTGAGGTATCTTTATTATTGTTAACAACATTTTCCTGCAAAAAAAAGCATGGAATTCGTTTTTACCTTCTTTTTAAAACTTCGCTTTTTGTGTCACTGTTAGATTGAAAAGAGAAATAGAAATGTTTCCCTTAGCCCTTTTACAGCGAGGTCTGATTCTAAACCAACTGAAATATGCAAAATCTTAAAAATATATGTTCTTGCACCAGATAAATTAGATTTCAGTGAACTGACATATGAACTCAGGCTTTGGGCATATGTCATTTCTGGTATCTGGTATTTATCTGGTATTAGAACAGGCAAATCTTAAACGTTTTGGTGTCATTAGCATTGAAGATTTATTTAAATAACTGATGCATAAACTGCATATAATACGTTCTGTAACATGCATTCCCTGACCTATAAATGTAGAATACATAGTTGTATTATTACTCCTTAGTCTCACAAGTATTATAACTACAAGATAAGAGTGAGAAGAGAGGCTTTACATAGAAACAGTATTGGACAAAGATAAAAAATGTTTGAAATCTAATTAAATTATTGTCTACCAATCCCTGGGAATCGTATTGGCTAAGTTATATCACATTTATTTACTGGCATCATTTTTTCTGCAGTCTTCCCCAGGAGGATAGTGACTTTGAGAGGGAACAGACACCTCCCACTCCCCCACCTCGTCGGTTAAGTCGGAAAGGAGCCTCCTTCAAACTGGGCTGCATTGGGAAGCAGGGCAGTGATGAAAACCCCTTGATGCGCCGTCCAGGGCAACCTATGCACATGAGTGGACAGCACCACAACAAGGTTTACAACTTTTTCATACATTCCTAACTACTTATTTTTTTTTTTTTTTGGAGAGCAGCAAGGTTTTATTCAATACTAACGGGCCGAAGCCTGCTAGCTAGAATGTTTATCCAACTCAAAATCAATTCACAAAGTTTCAACTCGAACTGGTCTTGCACTGGACTGACTCTAGTACACACTGTTCATTCAGCAATACATACCTAGAGCAGGGATGTCTGGGAAAGCAAAGATGTCGCAAACCCAAACATTCTCCTCTCTCTCACGTTATCCACTTAATCAAACCATCTCCAAAAAAGTACACAAAACCAGGGAATCATCTTTTATAGAATAGATACTGAACTATGGGAACACTGGTAACACTGGTTAGCCACCCATTGTTATTATATTTTTGTGTCTGAATGAATTTTTCAAGTCAGCCTTGCCTTTATGTCTGTGTGGCAGCACAGCAACTGAAGTCCACCTTTGATATGACCTTATGACCTAAAGTGTTGAAAAGTGGTATTATACAGGCAGCAACCTACCAACCAACGGACAGATACTAAAACCTGTTATTCATAATCTCACACTGAGTTTTTCATCATCCTATCGTTTATCATGCCAATGAAAAATAATAATAATGAACAATCTACTCATCTGTCTCTGTCCCCTCCATAACTCTCTAGTAGACACAAATCAGTGGTTTATTTCTTCTTGAAAGTTTGTGAATTGCGTTGAAAATATTTGTCATTAATTTAATAAGTAAAGCCAAGTCTACCATTTGAGAAGTGTTGACCTGTCATATTTAAATGGAGCACAATCAAATCCTTTGTTATTCCTCAGGGTTTGAGCTCAGTACCCAGCAGGGCCAACAACGTGCAGGCCCAACAATCCCCTCCATCTTCCCCGTCTCGGACACAACTCTCTCCAGGTGTGTATTCTACTTGATCCCACTTACAATTTCCAATCTGCTGCCTTGTTTGATATTAAGTGGTTTATTTTCAATTCATTCACATCATATTTTAGGCATGAGAAATTTTATCTGTCAGAGTATTCTAATGAATTTTATGATGTTTTTCTTTGAATGAGGATGATAACATTGGTCTAAATTTAAGTTATCCAAACCCTCCTTGCTTCCAGAGGATTTTGAAATAATTGAAGGTGAAAAAAGCATGTTCCTTTTACTAAAGGATTTGTTTAAATAATATAGAAATTTCATTTTCATTTTTTTGGCATTTGAATCTAATAAAAAATACACATGCTGTGATTTTACATCAGCCTACAAATAATCTTTTGACCAATTCTTCCTTTGTTGCCAATGTTATTGTCTGGAATGTCTTGAGCCATATTGGCCATCAGATTTTGTTCTTTTTAAAATTTTTGTTACTCTTCCCTTTGTAAAATTTCCCCTGTAATTTTTTATTTATTTATTGTTAGTATTATCTTAGAACCTTGAGGACAAATTGTCTCACACCCAGTATTGGTGACACGATGGACTTGCTATTGTGACACACAAAGGAATTTGTGTGCATTTCATTTTGCATCAGTGGTGATTACCTACAACCTTCTTCCTTTATGGCTTTGTGTCGCAAAGCATGTAGTTCTTGGACAGGCAGTGTAGGATCTCCGTCCCTTTATTGTTACTCGTCTTTGCTGATGGTGTGTTGTCAGGGTAGCTCAGGTTTACTCTTTTTCTGTTTCCTGCCCTCTTACCTTTGCTGTCATCTTACTTTTTTTCTAGCACCTTACACTAGGTTTCAGACTCGACAGACTGATATTTAAGAGTTTTGTAGAACACTCATTCTTGTACTTCATTCTCGGGTCTTCTCTGTATTAAATTATAATAACATTTTGTCTCCCCTTGGTCAACAGCATCTCTTTGCTGTACTCTTCAATCTGAAAAAAAAAAAAAAAACCTAAACGAATTCTCCTAATACCATGAAGGGATTCATCTCATGTAAGACTTAAAACTCTTTGTCCTCATCCTCCACCACTACCCCTCCTCCTCCTTCTTTCCCACCAAATCCTTATAAATTTCTATTTTCATGTCATGATCAGTTGGGAGGCCCTTAATTTTTTGTTCTTTCTTGGTTTGATCACTATTTTGAATATTATGATTCAGGACGGCGCTTGGTGAACTTTCTTCGAAATCTTGGTCGCAGACGGGATAGAGGTAGTAGCAACACTTTGTAGAATGTTGTTGTTGTAGTTAGTAATGAAAATGCTTTTTTCGTGGCTTCACTGTCTATTTTTTTTTTTTTTTTTTTGTTGCTTTGGTGTCTGGGTTGATTGTTTATCGTTATGCCTTTCAGTGATAAATCTTGATATTGTGGGTACTTAAGTATCTTAAGATGTTGATTCCATTTGATAGAATATAGTTACCAATGACACAGATTTAGAATCGCCTTCTGTAATATAGATGGCTAGTGTTTTTTTTCAGTTTGATGACTGTCCATATAGCATGATTTGCCAAATAGAAAGTGTTGGCAATAGCTAGCGTGAAAGAAACCTTGTCTTGTAATCCATTGAGGAGAAATTTGCTGTACGGAAACATTTTAGATCAAGATCACTAGCAATGCGCGTCACAGATCTTTTAGAATTAACCAAATATCTTCATTTTTCTTTTTCCCTTTTGTTAAGTGAGAGATGAAATATTCTAATATTATAACTGCATGAAATAAGCAGCATTTATTATTCTAAGATTACTATTCTAATTTAAAAAGGTTCATCATTTAACCTGTGTCTTGACCTCTGTCGACTAATGTTAGAAATCAAATATGTCATCTGGGCATTTTATTGTCATTCATATTTCTTCTAAATGGAGCATGCATAGAGACCTTTGTTTTCACCGCAAGATTTTTTGTTCACTGCTTCCTTTTGAATTATTGATCGGAACATGTGTAGAAGTTGCTTAACCATAATTATACCCTACTTGCTACATATCTTTTTGTTATCAGGTTGGGGTTTCTTAAACTTGAGTAATTTATTCTTTGACTGTCTGTGATTAAAATTTTACTTGATTGACCAACACTGCAGGTGGTCTATGTTTTGAAAAAGAATTCACTAATAGATGTAAAAGCTTATTTTTAACAAGCAGTATCAATGCTCAGGTCAGTTGTAATGTGACAATATTGCAGTATCAATGCTCAGGTCAGTTGTAATGTGACAATCTACTCAAGGGGAATTACTCATTGAGTAGTCAATTCTTTATAAAAAAAATTTTTTGACAAGTTTTTAAATGATTCTTCTAGCTGTTTTATTCACTCTCAATTTTTAAAATAATGTTTAAAGATGTTAAATGTGATCAAAAAGTGAAACGAAAATCAGAAACTCAAGTTTTAAAATTTTAATTGTTTTTTGTATCATATCGAACTTTATCTCCTTACTTACGTGCTCAAAAAAAGTACTCATTGTGTAGTTATGAATTATCTGAGTACACTCCTAGTTTACAAAATTGATTTGAGTTTAGTTTTCAAAGTTCTTATTCTCATCTAAATGCTTTGACATTGTAGTTTACATAATACCAGTCATCTATTTTTTTTTTAGATCTAGAGAGCTATCATTAGTAAAATCTATAGCCTTAAAATCACCAACAAAAAATGTCATGTTGGGCTTTGGTTTAACTTTGTTGTTTCTGTTTTGGTTGTTGTGTTTGTTGTTGTTTTGATTTTGCGTTATTTGAGTCTTCTTGTGTGTAGGTTAGATTTTTCTTTCTCAGAGGGAAGAATAGTTTGAAGTGATGGGAAGGCCTAGACCTATGCTTATTCCACTTACACTAGTTAAGGGGAAATTTTAAACAACAGTTTGAAAACGTCAGTCCCTTGCATTTTTACTAAAATGAGAGAAGGGACTTGATTTAGGCTGTACAGAGGGAAACTATTCGAGATATTTAAAGCATTTGTGACATGTTTAATTACAACATAGAATCAAAACATGCAAGATCGTGCATATATATTTCAATCATCATTGTATATGTGCCAGAAATATATATATATACAATGTGAATAAAAAATTACAAAGTCCACTAAGTATATCAAAGGAATGAATATATAACCACATACAACTGTCTGTTTGCAGGTGATATAGGAATTTCTTGGTCTATAAGAGATCTTGCCATATCACCAAACCCTATTTTGGATGAATATCAAACTTAAACAATGTAGGGAAATGAAATCCATTGATATTTTATCTGCATTTTGACAAGTTGAGTAAATTACATAACATCTTTTAACCCTTTCACTGCTAAGAACACTAAAATCTTCAAGATTAGCCTGCTCTTATACCAGATAAATCAGATTTCAGTAAACTAATATATGCCAAAAGTGTGAATTTCAGGCTTTTGGCATTTGTCAGTTCCATGAAATCTGATTATCTCGTATAAGAACACATACGTTTTCAAGATTTTGCATGTTTCAGACCTGGCTGTGAAAGGGTTAAAAACAGCTGAGATTCTTTTCAGTGAAAAGCATTTGAGAATGACTAGAAATGCAATCATTACTTGCTTTTATTGAATAGTTTTTTTAGACATGTTATTTGCAAGCTTCCATTAGGCTGATAGTCTCACTATAGGCTGTTTCCAAAACAAATTTTTTTTTTTTTCAAATCTTTAGGCACTTTGTTATTAATGACTGCAATTTTTCATATTTCTCTCAGTCATCTGTTGTGTCTTGACCATTTCACCCTTTAGTCTGTATGAAGTATAAAGTGACAATTTGTTACAAAATAAGGTTATCATTTTCTTGTTTAAGCTGAATAACCATCAAAACTATTTCAACCCTTTAGTCTGTATGAAGTATAAAGGGACAAAATCTCACAAAATAAGATTATCATTTTCTTGTTTAAGCTGAATACCATCAAAACTATTCCAACCCTTTAGTCTGTATGAAGTATAAAGTGACAAATTCTCACAAAATAAGGTTATCATTTTCTTGCTTAAGCTCAATAGCCATCTATTCTAATATGACAAGGATGTAATTACTGTAACTGTGTTCTTTATTTTTTTGACTTGATTGAATTTTTAAGGGAAAATCTTGTATTTGGTGATCAGTTCATTTCCCTTGAAATATGAAAAAAATTGGCTGATAAATGATGTACAGACCATTTAATGACCTATAGATCATTTTACCTGTTGGAAAATGGTCTCAAGGCCATGTATGATCTACCATACCATGGCTTACAGCTCTCTCTTTTGAGGAAAAGGAGTGTTAAATCAGATGGCACTTCCAGAAAAAATCTGCTTCAATACATTGATATTTTTCTTCTTAACCTCAGTGATCCTGAATTTTCATTTCTTTACATAACTGAAGTTGTTGAGGGTTGTCAGGTTTAAGTTTATCTTTGTCCTTGCATATAATTTACAGGTTCATGGCTTTGTTGTCTCTCATGTATTCACTGTACAAAGGAGCACTTGACTTGAAGAGCATTTTCACAAATTTCCTACAATGTTAATCAAATTATTGTTGTAAAAGATATAAAGAATAAGATTTCTATTTTATTTTGTAAACATTTGTCACACTTATCATAATTCTGTAAATTTTAAAATAATTGTTGGGTTTTTTAAAAAATCAAAATTTTTCTTGTCCAAAAATGAAACCGCTTTAAAGAGAGGATTTATTATCAATGAAACAAATTATGAAGTAACATTATACATATATCATTTTTTGTTTTACCACCAAAGTGCTATTTTTGATTCACATTTACTAAGTAAAAGCTCATACCCTTTTATAATTGATGTAGTACAATAGTTTTGTATTTTTATAAAATGTTCATCATTCTGCATAATGTATCCAACCTTTAAATGGAGAAGTTCGGTTTATACGGAGAAGATGATAAAGTAAGGAGATGATTGGTTTTAATAAAATTTTGTTGCCTGTCTTTCCCTTTTTTTTCCGGTAGAAGGGGAGGAGCCTCGACTGCAACACCGCCATAGCGACTCCTCCGCCATTCCTGATCCTGATGGGCAGTTGCTCCGCGTGGCTGATAGGGGACCTTTGCTCATTCCGGCTAATATACAGAGTCAACAGCTACAGCAGCAACAGCAGCAGCAACAGCAGCAGCTTACCCCCTACAATCTCCAGCATCGAAGGAGTAGTGCTGAAAGCCTGGTTGCTAAGGTGAAGAACTTGATATCGATTTAAGAGGACTGTACAAGATGTTCTTTTTTTTTAAAACAAAAAGAAAAAACTCATCAGGCCTATAGTATTTATGAGTGTAAACTACTTCATGGAAAGAAAATAGGTGCCTGTTGCAATGATATCCATCTTTTATTAAACCAAGACTCAGATCCAATGCAGCACTCATAAAAATCACATAAAATCCATAAAAAAAACTTTTTTAAAAATCATTTACAAATACAGAATATCTGAGGAAAATCCTCTTTAAATCCAGTGGTTTACATTGATTTGGTTTGAGAGGCTTTCACTGGCTCTCTAATAATGACTGGCACTTGTTTTGACGCTGATATCTTGCCGTTGTTTCATCAATTATCTTCTTTCCTGAAATGTGACAATAGTCCTATATCCTCAATTTGTTCGTACAAATCAAAAGATGGAACTAATATCCCAGCATGAGAGACAAGACTACTACATTTTACAGCTCAATAGCTCTCTGCAAGACTGGATATCTTTGACTTGTTGATCTATAACTATATTATAAATGAGGATGTTGTTAATATCAAGATTTGTTTAATATAACAAGCTGTTTCCCAGCAGTTGCATGTTCTTCATGAACTTGGGTGTGTGTCAAGGGATGGCTCATGATTCCATTCATTGAAGACAGCTAGTCTCCAGCATCTGTCATAGAAATCTACTACTTTGCAATGTACACAATTTTTCTTAATATGATAAATATTTAGATAACTGTTCTTGGATTCTGAACAGCAATGTTGATATCTTTTTACCTCAGATCAACCATGCCTTCTGCATAAACAATTATACAACAATGTTATTTTTTAATGAAAAGTTGCATTTTGTCTTTTCTTATTTTTACAGGTCCTTCAAGCGGAAGGCTTGAACCGTTATGTAGATCCTCAGTGTGTGAGGCGTGAAATTGAAGATGCTAACAATATGACGGCAGAGGAAATGAACCTGGCAGCGAGAGAAATCCTCAGGCAATCACGGCACATAGAGCCAGAGGAGGACTCGAGAGAGGGCAGTGCCAGAAATTCCTCTGCCCAGGACTTCCAGCAGCCTTCGCCCCGCTATAGCCCGTCTCCTCGCAACCAGCACGAGTTGCAGGACAGGCATGGCCACTCGGGCTCCTCAGACTCTTTAGACAGACACTCGTTGGTAAATATGACCAAGTTATAGCATTGGCTTGAAGACTAGGCATGCTGTCTCTGCTTGTGTATAACCACTGACATGAACACAAACCAAAAGACAAACAAGAACTTCATCGATTTCACCAATCCGTGCCTGCCTGGTCTGCGTAACTTCTACTTAACCCTTTGCATGGTGCAATAGGATAACCAACGAGTTCCTCTTCAGAACTCGTCAAACTTGTGTCCAGCTCAAACAATTCCCACTCCTCATTGACCTATCTTTTGTTGTCTCATGTTTCTTCAAAAGTTGATGCCACTCCCTGTGCTTCTTCGATGATGATTGTTATTTACATTTGTGTTACATTGTAGTCTCAATAAACACATCCCACAACCTACACATCCCACAACCTAATCATCCTTGCCTGTGATTCTACCCCATTCACTTAGTGGAACGTTTAAGAGTTTTTGCTAACCTCCAATAATCCTCCGAATTATTATTTGTTTCAAACAACAGTAAGTTAATTTTCTAACCTAACCAATTTAACTTTCATAGTCCTCAATTAACACATTTTGTAAATGAAGTGGTTTCCTTTCCTCAGTCGCAAATTTTTTTTTTGAGTCACCATTTTGTTCCAATCAAATCAGAGGGTGTGGAAACTCCAAAGGTTTTAGCTTTTTAGAGGGTGTTTAAAAACTTTCCTTTTGTTCTTATAAGTCAGACTGTACTTAAGTTCAGAAAAAAGCTACAATGTGGAAGAAAGAGAACAAAATGGTGAACTCATGTATGTATTCAACACAAAATTTTACACATCTTATTAGAACTTCTGGGGCAGCGTACTCATATTCTGTTACTCATAAGTAGTCGATACTGTAAATTTGAAATATTCATCAAATGTTCAGGTCATTGAACAGAATTTTTTTCTGTTCCGAAAAAAATTATGAATTCCAAATCTGTGATGGTAATTAAAAGAAAAACAAATTGAGATGTCTGTCTGGACCAAGTTCGTTGACAAAACAAGTAGGAAAGTGTTGTAATTGCAGACATTTGAAGAACAAACATTCATAGTGGATGATGACAAATCTGATTCAGAACCTATGTCTACAATAACTTATGAGTAAATTTGCAAAAGTTATAGTTATAATTCTTGATTAAAAGATAAAATATAACACCAAGTTAAACTGAAATGAAGGAAACGTCCGTGCCGTCGGAATCTTATGGGGTCAAGGCCATTAAGTTGGTCACTTTTTTTTTCCACTCACAGCATGAAGGCACAAAATTCCATCTTTGTCCTTTGTATATAACGTAAACAAGATACCAGTCTTCTCATGTACAATATGAGATTATATAATAATAATAATAGTATTACCTGTACAGCTTCTTATTCCCAGTATGAAATAGAGAGGTGGAGAGAGAGACAGAGAGAGAAAGACAGACAGAAAGAGAGAGAGAGAGAGAGAGAGAAAGGCAGACAGACAGAAAGACAGAGAGAGAGACAGTGGGGGGAGAGAGAGTTAAATGTGACAAAGGCTGAATATCAGCGACCCTGGGAAGCCTCCCACCAATCAAAGTGGTTCAATCAAATGGAAGGATGATGATCTGGTGTACACATCATTTGGG
>JAUEKZ010020048.1:0-11529 GCA_031471865.1 Melibe leonina | reverse complement strand
TGGTACCCCCCCCCCCCCCCCCAAAAAAAAAATTTGATTGTTTATGTTTTGTAGGTTTTGAGGTTTAATCAATCATTAAAAAGGCATGCTGTATAGATAAATTTAGATCATGGATTCACTTTCATTTTCAGGACTACCCTCCCCCCTCTTCTCGAACGGTTGCGATGCCTTTTTTGTCGAGTCACTGCGTCACACCGTGCAGATTTGGGGGATAAGACATTGAATTCCCGTTTTGACGCGATTAATAAATAATAATTTCGGATAAACCCGAAGGTAAGAAAATGAAGCGGGGATAAGACTATTTAGATTAAGTCAGAGGTTCCTATCTTATTATGTTTGTTATTCATTTTTGCCATAGAGTAACTGACTTTTTATTTTCCAAAAGTGGTTTTTTTTTCTTTCACCCACTGCTTAGGACGACAAACCAGGCTTTGAACAAACCAGTGCTTTATAACTCTACATTATGACATTGGTCGGTCGGTTACCTGTAAAAGTAAGAATTGAGTATAAGATTGTTATGTTAAGTTTTAACGTCTTTTCATCCAATCCCTTTTCATATTTAAGATCTTCTCTCCCCCCCCCCCCACCCCCTTTTACGAATCAACTAATCTCAAGACTCAAGTTAATTACTAAATCACAGAATTTGAAGCTCTTTGGAGAAAGATCCCTTTTCTATAAATAATTGTAACTGCCTAATTGACCTTTAAAAAATGTCTAAAAGAGACTTATCGATGTATGTGCCGACGTACTTTATTTCTTGAATTATGTACAGGCATTGAAAGAAAGTAAGTGTGGTTGTGCGGCTACAACATGTTCATGTAAAGCGCTACAGAAATCTGCGTTATTATTGATTTTATTATTATTATTATTATCATTATTATTATTATCATTATTATTATTGTTGTTGTTCAATAACTGTGTTAATTTTAGCTGCCCCTTTTTTGTCAACAGTATGATAATATTTGATATCAGCATTCACTCTGCCGACTGTTCAAGTCGTTGGTATTTACTCGCCAATCATTAAAATTAACAAATCAACCAAGAGCCAAGCTAGAAAGAGGCGGTTTGATTTTTAAAAACTCACCAAACTAAACCAGACAAAACCAATAGGAACACACTGCATGTTTAGATTTAGATCAGACAGAAACCACAGTGGAAACCTGTTTCATGAGAACACATCCGATAATGTAAATATTATTCCACTTCTTGCACCTCTATGTCACTGTGATTTTTTTTCTTTAAAGAAATAAAATGCTTAACAAAGTAAAACAATAAAATCACAAGGAAAATAATTCAAATAGTAGAGAGATTAACAGAATAAAATCCTATAGGCAACACACCTGAATGCTGGATAGCGACTTGCTCGAAAGCCTCTGCATGTAGGTAAGTAAATCAGGTGTTCATTTTCATTCCAACGGAAAGAAGCATTCATCCTAGGAAAATTGTTCCCAGAGAAAACTAAACTGACGAACCCTGCTATCTTAATCTGCTGTGTGGACCAATGAGTTTTGTGGGAAATGCCCAAAGCAGTGTGAATACCAAATACCAGAGGACATCAACTAATATTCCCTGATAAGAATGGCGTTCGCATGGTCACTAACCGTTAATTTGTGAATCTTTGTTCATTGTAAGAAAGGCAAATTAAAACAGTGTGTGTGAGTGTGTATATGTATGTATGTTTGTATATGTGTGCATGTGTATGTATGTATGTATGTATGTATGTGTGTGTGTATGTATGTATGTATGTGTGTGTGTATGTATGTATGTATGTGTGTGTGTATGTATGTGTGTGTATGTATGTGTGTGTATGTATGTGTATGTATGTATGTATGTATATATGTATGTATATATGTATGCATGTATGTATGTATGTACGTGTGTGTGTGTGTATGTATGTATGTATGTATGTATGTGTGTGTATGTGTGTATGTGTGTGTGTGTGTGAGTGTGTGTTTGTGTGTATATGTATGTATGTGTGTGTGTATAGTGTATGTGTGTGTGTGTGTGTATGTATGTGTGTATGTATGTATATATGTATGTATGTGTGTGTATGTGTGTTTATGTGTGTGTGTGTGAGTGTGTGTGTTTGTGTGTATATGTATGTATGTGTGTGTGTATAGTGTATGTGTGTGTATGTATGTATGTGTGTGTGTGTATGCATCTGTGTGTATGTATGTGTGTGTGTATGCATGTATGTATGTGTGTGTATAGTGTATGTATGTGGGTGTATAGTGTATGTGTGTGTATGTGTGTGTGTGTTCGTGTGTGTGTGTATAGTGTATGCATGTGTGTATAGTGTATGTGTGGGTGTGTATGTGTATGTGTGTGTTTGTGTGTGTGTGTTTCCTTTAACTTGATAAAGACGTAATTTGACTGTGACTACCCCTGACCTTTATCATCTTATCATTGTCTGTCGATAGTAGCTAACGCTGTCCGTCTGTGCCAAAACAATTTAGGTCGCTCCTTTTTCAGAGCTAGGCTAGACGTCCAATACTAATATGGGAAACAGAAGACCGCAAGAAATTAGCAAGACCGACCAGGCGTATCGAATTAGTTAGCACATTGCATGCCTGCTTATTCAAATTGGTATTCGTGAAAGATAACTTAAACTTAAAAATATTGCAATACCTGTGTAATTAAATGGTATCTAATACTAATACATGAATTTATATTAAGAGCTAGAACTACAGAGATAAAATAATGATACATAAAGAGGAAGAGAAGGGAGAAGCATGCAAGCAAATAAAAATCTGAAATGAATAATGAACAAAAGTAATAAAATAAGTCATAGCTGGCTCGTACTGAGGGGTTAAAAAGATTATATTTGTTTTTCTTTTCCTTTCAAGTGTATCTATTGTTTTAGTTAGATATTGTTTTGATTAAATACATACACCCTGACATCCATGGCAAAAAGGCTAATGTATTTATTCATTGAATATGTCTACAGATGACAGAGATTGGTCCCAGCGCCAGTTATGATAGGGAAAATACTTAAAGGGATACGTGGTTTTCCTTTTTTTCTCTCCTTTTCCCCGTCTGCGGTTTCAAAAGAAAAAATCTTGAACAAAAGTGTCGTTTGAAGTCGTCTTTTTGATTGGTCAATAATCCCTGGGGCTGTGGGAGACGCGAGGTAAGCCAAGAAAACTAGCTACAGAAATGTGCGTTATTATTGATTTTATTACTATTATTATTATTATTATTGTTGTTCAATAACTGTGTTAATTTTAGCTGCCCCTTTTTTGTCAACAGTATGATAATATTTGATATCAGCATTCACTCTGCCGACTGTTCAAGTCGTTGGTATTTACTCGCCAATCATTAAAATTAACAAATCAACCAAGAGCCAAGCTAGAAAGAGGCGGTTTGATTTTTAAAAACTCACCAAACTAAACCAGACAAAACCAATAGGAACACACTGCATGTTTAGATTTAGATCAGACAGAAACCACCGTGGAAACCTGTTTCATGAGAACACATCCGATAATGTTTGAAAAGAAAAAATCTTGAACAAAAGTGTCGTTTGAAGTCGTCTTTTTGATTGGTCAATAATCCCTGGGGCTGTGGGAGACGCGAGGTAAGCCAAGAAAACTAGCCAAGAGCCAAAACCTTCGCGAGAAATTTATTTCTGGAACAAAGTATTTGTTGGGTCTCTTGTCAGGGGAATAAAACCAGAAAAGAAAATGTTGACGTAATCATGGAATGTTCGGGTCATGTTAACACTCATGTGTGACCATCGAAGTAAAAATATCAATATCGGCACCACTGGCTCAATCGGCACAGTGTATTGGGCGCGACAGATAGGTAGGAAGTTTGAATTCTCGCTGCGTAAAATAATATTTAATCTGCATTTGCTGCTGATTTATTTGACATAAGATATCATCTTCTTACGTTGTAATCTAATTTCTATTTCAGATCGAGTGATGCAAAAAAAGACTTCATGTTAATGTTAGACCTAAACAAATTGAAACAAATTTCATACAGTTTGGGATGTATTCATCAACATATTTTGAATCTGAACTTGCACGTTCACCTAAAGAAACAATGAATTCGTGCTTACCAGTGAGAAAACTACTTGATAGTTGTGTGGGTCTTTAATGTATTCCTACTCTGTCTGTAATCTGGTCTTGATTTTTGATCACATCATATAACACTATCTGCTCATCATGCATTCTCATGCGTGAAGTAATTAGTGATGCCACAAAGTCGGTGAACAGAAGTCTCCATCAACCGATTGAAAATGTCGTTGAAAATAGGGTCTTGTTTGTAAAAGACACATATCTTATCATATCATAATATTATCATCATATCATATTATTTACAGAGCATATAGGCTGGAAGCCTTTAAAAGTCCTGGAAAAAGGGTCACATTTTGCAAATAGAAATATTACAAATTAAAATGGAATAGATATTCCAGGACCGTTATAAAAATAGATATATACTATACTGATTTTCATTCAATCTTGCTCAATCTTCAATTTTTCATCTTCAAAATCAGATACAACCTTAGGAACTCATTTTTTATTTCTTAAAAAAAAACACGGTATCTAGAGGAAACACGAAGCAAATAACAAATGATGACCCCAATGTTCATTTCCACTACCACCACCACTACTACTACTACTACTACTACTACTACTACTACTACTACTACTACTATTACGACGACTAACTACTACTACTACCCTACATCTGCCACAACATTAACTAGTTTTACTACTATTAGTTGTACTACAACAGTTAACACCACTTTCTACAACCACTTCTACTTATTACCATATTTGCGAGTTTACGAGTTTCAAACTGTCGGAAGTCTCTGAAGTAAAATTGACTTACGGGTTTAGAGCATGTGACACATAACACATTTAAATTGTTCAGAACATCATGATATTTTTACACAAGATGCCTTAGATGTTTGTGTGTGTATTTGGGCTATAAAATTGTTGTCACCCCTCGCGGACTTACGAGTTTAGACGACATGTCAGTTCACTGAAATCTGATTTATTTGGCATAAGAACAGGCAAATATTTTCGATTTTGGTGTCCTTGGCAGTGAAAGGGATAAGACGGCATCAGAGCAGCTGTCCGGCCAGGCCTAGGAGAAACTTATACGGTATAAGTTTCGCCTAGGGCCAGGCACATCGCTTAAACTGGTTCGCCCAGTGTCTGTTTACTGTTTACTGTACCTTAGTGCGATATTTATTCCATTTCTCTCTCTGCGTTGTCCTAAATTGTAATGTAAAAAGACAACAAGCAACCAACCAAATCACCTGGCATATTTCATTCCATCTTAGTGCTTGAGGCTCGACTGCACCAGTAAGTGGGGCTACAGAATGAACATGAATTTTTTTTAAATATCTATAATTATTATTTTCTATGTGTCAGCAATTTATTATTTAAATAATATATATATTAACAAAGTGTCCCACATTATTTGTAGACTGTATATTGCTTTTTTTTTTATGCCTTTGTTTGTTCGTGCCAATTTTTTTTTTAAATACCTGAATTGTAATTTACAAAAGAGACTTGTGTAATATAAGGAATGCATTGGTTTTGATTGGATTATAAATAAACCCACGATCCTTCCTGCAAGGCAGTCCCACTTTGATTGGTTGTTATTGAGTTTTAGCTTTGAGAGTTCTCCTCTACTTCTATCAAGGGAGTGTCCCTTCTATTTATTGATATTGAGTTTGGTTGAGTTGAAGGTCTAAACTGTGTTGCTGTGACGATGAGGAAAAAGAAAAAGATGACTTTGTGTAGCAGAATGATAGCACTGGTTGTTCTTTTCACGTTACCATTGGTGTACAGTCTTGATTTTTATCCATTTGGAGAGGATGAAGGAGACAATGTATTGGTGAAAGACAGCTCGACCTCTTTTCTCTACACTCCAACCATCCCCATCCGTTGGGGTGGACAGGACCGGGATAATCTATGGGTAAGAATCCGATCTTCCTTCATCCTTTATTCTTGCTTTCTAATTTAAGTTTCGCTGGTCGGTCCTGTGCGTTAACCCTTTCACTGCTTTGGCCACCAAAATCCCCAAAACTTGCCTGTTCTTTCATCAGATAAATCAGATTTCAGTGAACTGATATATGCCAAAAGCCTGATAACCAGGCTTTTGGCATAATATGTCAGTCCACTGAAATCTGATGTATCTGGTAGAAGAACACGTACATTTTTAACATTTTGCATATAACCCAGTTTGGCTGGAATCAGACCTCGCAGTGAAAGGGTTAACCCGTGTACCTCGCCTTTCCTTAGAAGTTAGTCCTTCCCGTGTGGAGTTGTACATATGGCTGCCACGGTCTTCCACTGATGCCTGTCTTGGGCAGTAAGGTTAATTGCGACGTTCTTTCTTTGGATATCTTTTAATATTTTCTTCCCAAGAAAGGTTTGGTCGTCCCCGTCTCCTTTTCTCTTTTGGCTTCCACCGAAAAAAATAATTTTTGGCGGCCTATCATCTTTCATTCTGCACAATGTGACCACGTCAACGTAGCCGTTAATCATTTCACTGAATTTTTAAAACTCATTCTTCTAAGTATTTCTACGTTATTATTATTTCTATTTAGATATGTCACCCCTATAATCTTTCTTATATTTTTTAGTCGAAAGCACCTTTTTAAAACTATTGCATAAATTGATCACATCTTACTGCCGCATAGTGGAGGGTGCTAAAAAGTTGTATAGATATAATAATTTTGTCTTGAAGTCCATTTCGTTTTGGTTTAAATTTGCTTCTCAATTTATCAAATGCCACTCCTGCTTTTTCTATCCTTATACTTATACTTATTTCATCTAATGTGCTGCCCATGTAATTTATTCTACGGCTTACGAAAAGAAAGATGTTTGACGTTTTTACTTGATTTTAGTCTATAATAATTATACTTATCTCTTTATTCAACGTTGCCATTACGTTGAAAGACGCGCGTCACAATGCCCAACATTTCTATTATTGCGTCAGCTAAAGTTCACTCTTTTACAGCGAGGTCCGATTCTAATCAAACAGGATAGATATACAAAATATTCAAGATCACTGTGTTCTTATATTAGAGGAATAAGATTTCAGTGGACTGACATATGCCAAAAGCCTGTTGAATTTCAGGCTTTTATCTCATTCCACTGAAATCTTATTCATCTGCCTGGGACAAAATCAGGCAAATCCTAAAGATTTACTGTCTCTAGTTAGTAATTTGAGAAATAACATTAGCATTGAAGAGATTAAAGGACTTGCAATTATTTCACACATTTTGGGCGTCTTTTTCTTTTCTAATTCCGTGTTGCCGTCAAACTGAATTTCAACTTCATCGTCAAGTGAGAACTTGTTACTGTGACGTGTCGGACCAGTGGTTTTCCGTCGGTACATTCGGTCAGGTTAAATTTTAAATTGACAGTGAGTTGGGAATACCGTATCAACTATGGAAAGTTAACCCTATCAAAATCCTCAAAACATGCCTGTTGTTATACCAGATAAATCAGATTTCAATGAACTTACTTACTTACATATGTCAAAAACCTGATAATCAGGCTTTTGGTATATGTCATTTCATTGAACTCTGATTTCTCTGGTATAAGAACACGTACATTTGAAAGATTTTGCATATAATTCATTTGGGTAAGATCAGACCTCGCAGTGAAAGGGTTAAATATGATTTCATATTCACTGCTGTGTCGACAATGGGATTTTCCTGTCCCTGAAAAAAAATTCGCCCATCAGATGGATCGAGCCAAATAAAACCTTCAGCGTAAAAGTCTCACGCTCCACCAACAAAACTAATATGCCTCAATAAAGAAATTCAAAGAAATTCCCGATAAAAGACATTATTTGCAGAAGCCTTTTCGTTAGAGCATATTATAATAATAGCCTGTGGGGCCTGAGTGCATCAAAGTAAGGTAACGTAAGGTAAGGTAAGGTAAGGTAAACTTTATTGATCCAATTGGAAATTCCATTGTGAAACTTCTTACATTCAATAGATGTAATTCAACAATATAATATTATATAATCTCTCTCTCTCTCTCTCTCTCTCTCTCCCTATCAGTCTCTCTCTCTCTCTCTCTCTCTTCCTTTATGACACACGCGCGCGCGCGCGCACACACACACACACACACACACACAACACATACAATGCACCCAATATACACACGTATCACACACACACACACACACACACACACACACACACGCACACGATTATTGAGATTTTCAGACATAAGAGATAATTAGGTGGAGAAAGGACTATTCTTGATAACTGTCAAATTTCTTCTGATCGTAGGACTTGGTGTTGCCACCCCACGCTATACGGCAGAAGCTTAAAATACTAATGATAAAAGTGTCAAAAAACAAATAAAAATTTTTCTTATCTATCTGAATTTTGTTGAGCTTACGCATGGAAAAAATTATTTTGCTAAGTTGGCTGATTGTTTTGGCTGAGTGTTTGTGCCAATCTAGATTTGCATCATACATTACACCAAGGTATTAAATTTTGTATTCAGATACAATTTCAACATTTTCGTCTTTTATCTTATGCTGGTGGTCGTTGGCTGTAGAATTGACCTGGAAATCAAAAATAATTTCTTTCGTTTTATTGAAGTTCAAATAGAGATAATGTTTGTCGCACCACTAAACAAATTTGGTTATTTCTTGTTCATACACAGCGATGTCTTCACTACTTTTTACTCAAAGCTTGTAATATCATAGCAAAGCTTTTGTAATATGGAGTTGTGCACTAACATTGAAGTGGTCGAGCTTTGGTGAAGGAATTTATAATTGATGAGCAATAATGTACATCCAATCCACTTCCAAATGCATGTCAATATAGGTATTTCACATTTGATTTCAAACGCTAAAATCTTCATAGTAGTTAATATATTTCATTTTCACCATTTTACAAGCAATATCATCTTCTTTGTTTCAAGTTAAATTGTTTGTTACTGCTTTTACTTGTATAATATATACAGTATTTACATTTAATTTTGAAAATAATGTCAGTTTTAAAATGACTGGACCGTTAAGTTTTCCTCCCTTCCACATAACCATTCAAATATGAGGCAATGAACAAATAGGATCCCTATGAGAGTGTTATTGGAATATTCTGATTCTTAAGTTACCTAAACGGATTCCACTGAATTTGACAGGGTTAAGGCAAGGATTTTTTGTTGTTGAATATTCTGAACAGTTATTTAGCCAAGGATTACCACACGCAGCTAAGTTTTTACTTATTTGTTTGTTTATTTTGTTTTTTTGTCCCGTTTGTCTTGACAAAGACCTTTGGTCGAAACGTAGCTTTGTCTTGTCTTTGTCACAACATAACGGCCTGTTAATCACTCCCTTTGTTTCACCTATCTAGCTTCTTTTGATTTATGAAGACTTCAGAATTGACATAAGTTGTTTTAAAAAAAAAACTGTATTGCAGAAATTAATCAGGGTTTTCCTCTTTTGTTTTTGTTTAGAGATAATTGTTTTTTTTATTTTCTGTACCTACCTATTACCATATTGTTATTATTTTTATTTTTTATCCTTTCTGTAAAATTATAGCCACATATCTTGAAAATAGTGTAGCAATTTTCATCATATGTAATGAATTTTCAATCAAAAACTTTATTCAAATGAAAGAAATAAAGATTTTAAAAGCTTTGCATTTTTAACTCAACTGCTCTCTCCAAAATTTGTAAAATTTCGTTTTTGTGAAAATGCTGTTACAAAATTGTACAGACAATTCAAACTTGTCTCTTTGACTTAGGACCGCTTGAAATAAAACTTTTTGTATTGATTTGCTTTTCACATCATTACACTAAAATTAGTGCAATGTTGGGGCATAATGATAATAATATTGTGTTTAATTTGAGCAATCAAATTTAGCATAACAAAATAAATATGGTTGGAAGAGAAACTTTTACTTCTGTACAGAAGCAAGCAGGTGATCCGCCCACCTTTCAGACTGAATCTTTGATGGCATTCAGGAAGAGGGCATAGTATTTGGGTTTTTTTTTCTTCTTTTTATTTCTTTTGAAAATGAACTACCCACACAAAAATTGTCTGTTCGAACTTGTGTGGTATACTTTCTGAATCAGTGAAAAGTTTTGTTACAAAAATTTCAACAAAGAAGGATTTCATAAATGCAGGATGTCTCTCTGGCTGGTAAAATCAGAGGATTTAAAAGTAAGACAGAACAGTGACTGACCCAGAGATGTACATACCTACCTAACAATACTGACATGTGTTCTTCCACACTGACGAAAATAAAATTGCATTATGAATACCCACAATTTTGTGTCATTCTTAATTGGTTTATTATTTTTCCCTTGAAGAAGGTATAGTGGGAATTTATCTTAACTTATAATTATGGTTTTTGGCTTATTTTTGGGGTTTCTACTCTCTCCTTGTTAATTGTTACGTTTTTTTAAAAGTTCGTGGGATGGTAGTTCATAAGGGTTATTTGTGTGTCTTTTCATTTGTAAGTCGTTTGTTTCTGTATATATATTTTTTTTCAAGAAGAGGAACGATAAAAAAAGGAATTCTGTTTTTATGGCTTTAAAAAAAATTATTACTATTACTGTTCTTCCAAACCTCTATATTACACTCAGTCCAAGCATACGGATTCCGGGCCAATCAGCCTTGCTTAGCAGCAATGTTCCCATAATGCCAAGCTCTTTGCGAGACAGCTGCTGCTAAAATTGAATCTCATGCACTGTGCGGCTAGGGTTTCAAATTTCATATTCCTAATTTTTCCTTTTTTCTCCTACTGTTGTGCGATGTTTCTTACATCGGTGCTACACTGGCTGACGCCTGTGATATTTTCATATAGTCTTCTCAAGGGACAAGACCGAAAGACCAACATCCTATTGACAACCAATAAAGAGATCCAATCTATTCTATTTGCTTTTTAAAAACAGTTGGTATGCTGTTTTTAAGCCTTTCCTTCACTGGTGCACCTTTGGTTCAATCCCTTTAAGTATAAAAAAATCACATATTATATAATATAACGGACTGAAAATACACCTTTAGTGTCCGTTAGGTCGGTGGTTCGAACCCTGACCGCATTATACCTAAGATGTTTAATGTTTTAAATCCACATTTTAGCAACTTTATTACTGCCCCACCAAACGCTCGGCGTTGAGGCAACAATGCTAAGAATGGTGAAACAAAGGGAGTGATTAATAGGCCAGTATAGTAGGACACAGACAAAACAGGCGACGTTTCGACCAAAGTTCTTTATCAAGACAAACGAGACTAAACAAAATAACAAAATAAACAAACAAAACTTAGCTTTGTATTTTTGGTACTAGGCTTCGTCTCCTGTATATGAAAGGAGGTGGAAATGCTAAGAATGGTTGGCCTGGTGTCAGAATATTGCGACAGGATGAGATGTTCGAGTAAGCCCTCCGTATGCCTGTTTGTGTCATCGCGTCGACATTTTTATAGAGCTCCATCTTTGATATGACAAATATGGTATGTTTTATAAAGGCGTTAATGCGGGGTAACAAACAACCAGCTAAAAAAAAAAAAAAGGGGGGGGGGGGGGGGGGGGGTTTTTAT
>JAUEKZ010019937.1:2390-18517 GCA_031471865.1 Melibe leonina | reverse complement strand
GGGTTACCATCTAGGTCCTTTTATTTTGACGAAGTAAGTGTTCTCAGAAAAATGAGGTTTTGGTACATTGATTTCGATAGCGCTTTATGTCAAAGTCAAAGCACTTTACACATTTAGAACCGGTTTATCTTGCTGTACTCCGACTCTGAAAAAAACAAACCCACAAGTATTTGCCATAGCAGTGGAAAGGGTTAAGTATCTATTTACAAGAGTTTTGCAATCAAGCTTAGTATGGTCTCCTTTATTTGTTATTGATGATTTTATTTAGAAATATCGAACCTTCACACAAAAACACCGTTTGGTTACATTTAATCAATGATGGTATCGAAACTTACTTTTCCATGGAATACGTGTTAAGTATGGAGGCGCGGTGGGCGAACTAGTACTAATACTAATAGTGACGCAGCACATAGCCTGTGTGCGCTAGGTTCGATTCCTACCAGCGGCACTTTGGTTTTTCCTTTTTAAAGGAAGTTTACTCCAATGGCCTCACTCCACCCAGGTGTAAATGTAAAATGGATGCCAATCCATAATATGGATTGGTGAAAGTAATCTGCGATAGACAATCGTCCTATCCAGAGGGTGGCAACCATTGTCATTTGTCCACTTCACGCTACAGAAACTGGGATAAGCTCCGGCTCCATGGGCCACCGGGCTCTAAATGACGTATACCTATGTACCTACCTTTTTATGTGTTGAAGAGGGCAGTACAGTAGTACAGAGTCGAAGTCTCTGCCCATGGCCAATATTGATTGATTTTGTGATAGAGTCGGGAGGAATTGAACTAAACGCATAATTGTATCTGCTACATTTGCCATTTTATTTACAAATCATGATATCAGTATGATGTCTCAACTGAGTTTGCAAATCTAAAATTTTACAATCTAATTAATGAAAAAGATGACCCTGTATCTCCCAAAAACTTTGTGTAGTGTGAAAACGCCTCCATTAATTAAATCCAAATTTTGTTTGAAACTTTATTTCAGAAACAAATGTACATGTGTATGCAAATTCGATAAAGGTCAGACATTCACAACTTTTTAAGCAATGTTTATGATGTCACTCGGCGGAAGATGATATATCGAAGCGTCTTCAAAATTCGATAATGATGATATGAAAATACGTTGAAATGAAATTTGCAACGTAGACATGCAATCCAGTTATGTAATCTCTTTGTTTAATCTGATTTGTTTAACTGTAATTAAGATACTCAATATTAAAAGCGACACAATTTTGAGCCACTTCGATATTACATTTTTTCGAGTGACATCATATGATCGGTAAAAGGATGATTAGTTTTATATTTACCCGTTTAAAATCTGAATAAATCTCGTTTTTAAAGTATGTACAATTTGTTAAGTATTTAAAAATGTTGGGCTCGATTTATGGACACGTTTTTACAATAGATTGAGACCCTTATTTTCGCCACTCTATATATAATTACAAATCCTTTTTTCCTAGTTTGAAGCTTTTAAGAAGCCTTTAAAACATATTAAGACATTCGGGTCAATTACGTACGTTGAGACGAAGAAAGTTGTAAAATTTTGAATGAAACGCGACATAGTATACAGTGATCAAAACATAAATATTGATTTTAAAAAATATCATAATAAAAAATTTATCAATTTCATGCACCTAATGATGACTCTCAACAAAAAAAATGACATGCTTTTTAGGGGCGATTCATAAAAATATCATACACTGAATGGACGGATGATGAGCTTGTAGCTTGGAGTACAAAATTCATTGACGACCTTCATAACAACGGAAGAGGTTCAGAAACATCGACTAGTTAGGCAAAAAAAAAAAATCAATAAAAAACAACAACTAACAAACACAAGAAAACCCCAACAAAACAATGGCAGATGAAGGAAAATTAATACCATAATATCGCTATGAATTAAGATTAGACATGACGTAGAGATGATGACATTATAAACGACATCGATCCAATCGTTGTTCGTAGTTAGTATCTCAACAATATGGGTAGTAGGCGTGCTGGTGGTGGGTGGCGGTATGTAGTGCCAGTTTCCCTACATGGACACATCTCCTGCTTTGTTCTCAGTGTTGGTCACTACTCCTCGTCCCCGGAAGTACCTGCTGCCTCTGTCCAGGGCAGTTTTCTTGGTAGACAAATTTTAGAAAAAGAAGAAAATTAACAAAAGAAAACAAATTCAAATATACTGTAGTTGGTTTGTTTTTTTACGTTATTAATGACGACGACGACAATGATGATGTGATGATGAGGGTCGTGTTATTAATGATGATTATCAATATATATCATATATAAAATATAATCAAATAACAGTCTCTTGATTGATCAAGGGAAAGTGAAAGTGAAAAATTACCCCTCCACGGGATGGCAGCCACATTATATTACAATAATAGGGACACGATGGTGATGATGATCAGGAGGATAAAAAATAGTGACTTTGATATACTATTATATCATAGTATAACTATACATAACCCTTTCAATGCTAAGGACACCAAAATATTCAAAATATTCCTGAATTTCAGGCTTTTGACCAACGCTACAGGTAAAAATCGGTCTTCTTTTTTTTACGGTACGGCTCAATCTGGTTGGACATTTTTAAACCCTTTCACAGCGAGGTCTGATTCTAACCGAACTGAAATATGCAAAATCTTGATGATGTACGTGTTCTGATACCAGATAAGTCAGATTTCAGTGAACGGACATAATATGCCAAACCCTGAATTTCAGGCTTTTGGCATGTTATTATGTCCGTTCACTGAAATCTGATTTATCTGGTATAAAAACAAGCAAATCTTGACTATTTTTTGTGTCCTTAGCAGTGAAATGATTAATGCTTCAGCCGGATAAAGGATATGATATCTCCCCCAATACAACATTAAGAATCATATGAATGATAAGAAACATATCATATTATTTAGCTTCTTATGATTTTCTTACAATCTATCTATCCATCTATCCATCCATCTATCTATCTATCTATCTATCTATCTATCTATCTATCTATCTATCTATCTATCTATCTATTTCTATCTATATATCTATCTATCTATCTATTTCTATCTGTCTATCGGTCTGTCTGTCTGTCTGTCTGTCTGTCTATCTATTCATCTATTATTCCTAATCCCCCCTCGCATTCTCTCACTTTATCTATCTACATGCATGTCTCTCTCTCTATCCCTCCCCCTCCATCTCTCTCTTTTCCCCCTCTCTCTTCCCCACCCCCTCTCTCTCTTTCTGTTTTTATTCCTTTCCCTCCGTCTGACAGTCTTCGAGTCTTCGAGTCGTACAGCATATCCTATTTTTTTCTTCTATTTTTCTTTCTCACTCCCCTCTCTCTCTCTCTCTCTCTCTCTCCCTCTTCCTCCCTCTACTCCTCTCTCTCCTTCTCTCTCTCCCTCTTCCTCCCTCTACTCCTCTCTCTCTCTCTGTCCCCCCTCTCTCTGTCTGTCTGTCTGTCTGTCTCTCTCTCTCTCTCTCTCTGTGCGTTTTTCTCAGGCGTTGGGGAGGGGGAAGGGTCAGCGAACCAGTAGGACGAAGAGGCTTGAGGATTGTTTGGCATGGTACGCGTCTTTTAATTTCATTCTTTCTCTGGCTTTGCTAATTGTCAGCTAGATTTTAATATTATGATTCTTTATTTATTCCTGCCACTATAAAAACCCAACTTCATATTTCTGCTTAAATTTGTTGTAGACCTTAGAGATAACTGGCTAGGAAGGAAAGAAGTTTTACCATACCAATCAGGTTACTTTAGCTAACTCGTGTTCAAACCGATGAAAATACAATCTCGGCACGTGACCTTCGAGGCTAGTTGCAAAAGTTTAGCCCATCTAAACTTAATAAAATGCTAGCCTATGCATCGCGCCAGTCTAATGATGAAACTTGTATGTCAAATTTGCGGGCGTACAAGCTCAGAATTGTTGTCAACTTCACAGTCTCTTAACGTGTGAGTCCTTTTATTTTTAAATGATTCTATTCGAGCCTCAATTTAGTATTTAGACTCGGACTAGAATCTAGTCTCCATCCATGAAATAGTCCCTGCTCCTACAGCTTACCATCATGAGCTGGATACCCCTCCGCTTGAAGGACTGCGTAGAGCGCCGGAAGTTGGTTGTGAGGCCGGAGGACACCATGGAGTGGAGGTCTTCGTTGCATGCAGTGTCCTCCTGAGGAAGGAGGCATTAATGGGGTGACAAATAAGGATGGGAATGGAGGAAACAGAATCAATGCGTTGAGTGAACATGCTCTACTCTCAACAATGCCAGCACTAAACTAAAACACGAAACTGTCATGTTGTTATTCAGAAAGAAAACATTGAATAGTGTTCACGACTTGTTGCTGGCAGAATGAAAAAAATGTGTCCCTTTGACGTCAAATGCATTGAGCCTTTTTGGTTGTGGCTTATTTAACGCTCTATTTAACACTTTTTATGGCATATCAAAGGCGAAGCTCTCTGCCAAGCTACAAGTTATGTCATGTCACACAGATTTAAACGAAGTGCTCACTAGTATATCTTACCATGTCACACTGTACTGACACCGGGCCAACCAGTCTTATCACTGTTTCCATAACGTCAAGGATTTGACGGGACAATAACTAAAATGCCTATTTTATCGACTGAGATATGATGCGGCTGAGGTTTAAACCTCCGACCTACCGGTTCCGAGGCGTAGCAATGGGTCTTTTAGGAGTTTTGGTTTGACTGAATGCACCCTGTTATTGGTCAGGTGGAAATCTTGAGGGAATGAATTATGATAATGAGGTGAAAAAATTAATCAGCCGTGGTTAAATCTAGTGCCCTCTTGACACAGGCATTGACGAGTGGTGTATGAGGAAGAGGGCAATCATTTTTAGAGCTTAGGTTGAAACGTTAGGAAAAAAGTCGTGCACTAGCCTTGTATTTGTCTGTTTTGAATTGTATGTGGAATACTGATCTGAAATCTCTGTGTGTGCGTGTGTGTGTGTGTGTGCGTGTGCGTGTGCGTGTGCGTGTGCGTGTGTGTGTGTGTGTGAGTGTGTGTGTGTGTCGACATACAGTGTGTGTGTCTGTGAGAGAGTGAGAGAGAGAGAGAGATTTTGAGGGAGTTGAGAGAGTGTAGGTAACTCACTACAATCCACGTGTGCTCTAGCACCTGCTTTGCGGTGAACCTGTCCACTTCGTCTTTGGTCAGCATGGAAACGATTAAATCCTGATGGGTGAGTAGAAAAACACAGATAGAATGTAGATATTCACCAATAAAGCTATTGTCATTTAATTCTCGATGATGTAGCATAAAAAAAGCTGGGAAACACAATTTTTGCATGATAACGATATGTAAGGTTTTACCAAACAGAACTTTACTTTCCCTTTGTATCTGCTGATGCAATGTATGTCTGTGGGTCAGAAAATGATTGAAAGGGACAAACCTTTGCTGATGAGTTCACGCAATCCCAAAATGGCGACGGAAAGTCAAACTTTCCTTCCAAAATGAGGTCGAAAAGTTCCTCCTGGTTGTCATCTGGGCTAGAGAGAAAAAAGGAACACGAAGGCTGATGGCAGAGTTGATAGTGTGATTAAGTTAGGGAGGGACAATGTCTAATGAGACGAAGTGGAGGAATGAGTAGTAAACGAATATGAAAAATGGCACAACAGGTCATTGCGTGAGGAGGATTTGGTGAAAAAGGGGCAAGGGGAAGTGTCCGTATAGAGAAGAGTGGGAGGAAGAATTAATGAGTATGCCACGGAGTTGGGCATTAATTAATTAATGGGGCATGGTTTTATAAAGGTACCTATTACATAATGAGATAGGGGAGGAGAAATTGTTTGATGAGAAAAGATTGTAATGAAGGGACTTTGTAATGAAGGGTTATGTGTATGGTAAAATTGTTTAGGAGACGTTCAGGAGGAGACATGACATGTTGTGTTCAATAGGACCACGGATATATCCACTTACCTAACAAAGGGAGGGAATCCACATAGCAGGATGTAAGTGATAACTCCCATTGACCAAATGTCAACTTTTGTGTTATACCTGCAAACAGCATAGAGGTGTCAAAGGAATAATCAAAGATTTGGGTCTATACGACTTATGCATGCATTTTGCCAACCTATATAAATTGGCTTTTACCTACCTTACGGTAAAATTTTCATATACCAATTTGTGTACTTATTATTCTGTCCAGGCTCCCGGCCAAAAATCTGCACAGCGCTGTATTTTGATACTCACCTAAAATGATGACTTTGCTGACTAAGATTTTATTCTAGGCTCATGGAATTGGGGAGGCATAAATATGGCTTATTTTGTCAATAGCTAATAGAATAAAGACAAATTTGTTTACTTACTTTAACCGATTTCTAAACGTGCCCTTTTCTTAATTTTGTTTCTTTTTAAATGACAGGCATGGATAATTTTGCATACCTCGAACTTCAGGATCACGACCATTTATAGATCTATGCTGATCTAGCTTCCAACGAAGACACTTACTTAAATCCACAATCATTGACAGAAGCGGTAGCATGTGTGCGCATATTGGGGTTGGGGTGGGTGGTTTGTGGCGGTATAATATTGAAAAAAAAAGGAGGAAATGAAAGATTGAATTACCCTAACTCTGCTATGATTTCTGGAGCAACATATGACGGTGTGCCACAGACAGCAAACAGTTGACCCTTTACCTCTGTGGCAAGACCAAAGTCTCCCAGTTTGAGGGATTTGGTGCCGTCTTCAAACAAACGGATCTGGAAAAATAACGAAAGGGAATATCTTGAGACGGGGAACTACTTAACGACGAACAATCAAACGAATGTTTTATTATTCTGTAACATTATTAGGAAGACAAGTTTTTAGTAGATATGTATGCATATTTGTAATAACTTGGGAAGGTGAACTGAATTTAGAATGACGTAAATGGCTCAATAAAGTATTACTTTGTTGTACTTTTTTTTTAGAGTAATGTGTCAAATAATCAAATATGGAAGCACATATCAGGGCAGAAAACTCATAACAGTTGAAATGCTGATTTTTAAACCTTGTACTGAATTTTAATTGGTTTAATATTTTCTCACCAAAATATTTTCCGGTTTAACGTCTCGGTGTACAATCTTGAGGGAATGAAGATAAAACAAAGCGCTGGCGAGGTTGAAGACTATACTTCTAGCATCATGCTCCGTGTATTTACGAGATGAGCATATGGCATCGAATAGGTCCCCTCCCTAGAAACAAGAAATGAACGTGGATGCAGGGTAGACAAACGAAAAGATATAGTCAGTAAAAAAGGTACCAGTTCATCACTGCTGTAGTGATTAAAAAACCCCCCAAAAAACAAGACAAAAACAAAAAGTCCCCGTTTTGAAAAAACAACAAAACATCTTTATCATGATTATCATCATCATCATCATCATCATCATCATCATCATCATCATCATCATCATCATCATCATCATTATCATTATCATCATCCTCCTCATCATCATCATTATCATGATCACCATCATCATTATCATCATCATCACCACCATCACCATCATCACCATTATCAACGACTGCCCATAACCTTGATAAATGGTGATGATCACAGAGCAAGGAATCTATAATAGAATATAATATGCTCACCTTGACGAGGTCCATGACGTAGAAAACGCGTTGCTGGAAGGCGTAGTCTTCTACCAGCCGTATGATGTTGGGGTGGTTCAGGCGGCGGAGGATTCTAACCTCGTTGTCGATCATCTTCTCCTGCAAGAAAAATAATGGATTGTAGTCGTAGAAGAAGTAAGGCATTATTTTATGATCCACCAAGAGATTAAGTGTAGCTGTAGAAAGTACAAACCAGTCTATTCAGTTTTCTCAGTGCCATCGAGTTCTTACAGTAGAATGGCGGTTTGAACCTAATCTTGGCTCAGTCTATGTAATATCGCAAGGCTGGACCTATTATCTTTAATGCTTCAAAGTTTCTAAATGAATAGTTTTGGGCACATTAAAAACCCAAACAACAAGTAAGAGGACGTAGACGGGGGACTTGATCATCTAGGCAAATGCAGAGGTCATACACTAACAAGTGCCCTTTGAACTTTGAGCCCCAATTTCTAGATTTCGGTATAACTATGTTTCCTATTTTCATTTTTATAAAAACCTCATGAGTGAAGTCAAATTCATAGCAACCAGATTTAATTAGTCGGCACCATCTTGTGCCCCCTCCCCTACCCCTACCCCCAGCAAAAAAACAAACAACAAACAACAAAAAACAAAAAGAACCAGCTGAATATCTTCAACAAAAAGGAAACATGTTACAGTTATACACTATGATAAGATCATGCCAAACATAATAGATATTGCAATCGAAATGTCATAAGATCCTATAAGAGTTTATTGCATCTCTAATGCGATTATGCGACAGTAATTTTAATCGACTTCTGTGATCACGGAGTCGTTTATATATATATATATAAGCAAGTTATATGCACTAGTCATTATAACACGCTTTTGGGGCTACCAGGAATATTCATAAAACAAAAAAACAAATTTAAAGAAAGCAAATCATATTTTTACTCACTCTGTCTTTGTTGGAATTTTTATTGACAATCTTCAGGGCAAATTTTTTCTTTGATTTTCTATTAAAGAGAAGAAAAAGTCAAATGATGAGTAATAAAATCAACGGTTTCCCCTTATTTTTACCAACTTACCGAAATACATTGTGATCCTGGCGTAAAATGGCCCAGAACTAAAGCAAGTATAATCACTTTTAGAAGGGAACTCACACTATAAGTAGGTATTAGTACACTTTACAAGTACTGGGTGCTGACATAACAATGGAATGATACATCAATCTTCCATCTATAATAGAGGAGCTTGAAAGAAGACTATTATTATAAGCTACAGTTATGATACCTGTTACATGTGCTAACAATGTCCAAGTGACACATACATTCCTAATGCAACGAACGCGACAAGGAGAAAAACAACTCCTAAACCAAACTAACAAAAATTAGAAAAGCAAATTGAATACAAGCAAAAACCCACCAAACAATAACAAAAACAACGAAACAAACAAAATACACCCCCCCTTTTAAAAAGCCTTATAGTGAAAGAGGAATTTCTGATGGTACTAGGAGTTGCATAGACGTCAACAGTCAACAGTCAACACAGCAAGAACGATTTAGTTGGTAATATGGTCACTCACTTCTCTTTGCATTCAAAGACGACGGCAAAGTTTCCCGTACCGATGACAGACCCGATCTCATACTTGTTAGTCAAGGTCAAGGGCATGGGCACCTGGGGAGTACCTTGGGATGTAAGATGGAGACTTTTCACGTTGCAAGTAGATTCCGTGGTTCATCGATCTAATAGTTATGTCCAATTTTCGTACTTATAATAAGAGTGCTGTTCTTTATATAACATATGCGTATTATAGTTTGATTCCATTGCACTGATAATATTGCATCCTAATGGATACGTTATTGTTCAGCACAATCGTGTTCACTTAAACACCTGAATTATTAGATGGTCGTACTACCCAACGACGTGGCAGAAAATGCTGGTTGTCGAACTGGGTGCCAACACACACCCTTCTCCACTTCCTTTTTCCTTTGTTTCTGTAACAGTACAAAGATTGGTTAGCTCTGTGGCAGTATGTCGTGACTGGGTGAGATATTCGAGTGAGCTCTCCGTTCATTTTAGTGTGACAAGACATTAGCTTGTCTAGAAAGCTCCGTCTTTGATAAGACATGCATTGAGTTTTATAATTCCAAATGTTACATACCTCCAAGTTCCTCTGTGATATTCTCTGGGAGCTGGAGGAATGGAAATAACATTTGGATATCAACAATTATTTTACCCTTATGAGTTCTTATGACAAAATGAACTCTGATTAAATAACACGGTAGGGCATAACTGGTATTCGAACTAGGCTGGGCATCTAGAAATAAAATCGAGAATTCATCTTAGTTTTCCTTGGTGATGTCTCAAATTGGACTTCGACCCATAAACCCAAAACCTTTCACCGCCAAACAGGAATGCAGTTGCGTGGGTCAATTTTACGATGCCGCACTACATAAGGCCAAGTCAAAGGCTTACCTCGAAATTTAGCTTGATCTGCGCTCTGCTCGGGGTGAAAGTTATGACCATTCATAAAAAGTTGAAGCATTCGCTCCAGGACTGAATCTAGGCTAAATTAGGAATTTAGCCTAGATCATTTCACTACACAATCATATCCTTCAGTCTTTTTATGCTCGCCCGCCTACATGTCCGTCTGTTTGTCCGTCAGTCAGTCATTCTTCCATTTATACGAATTGTCAAACCCGCAGTCAAGTTCAAACACAGACTTGCCCTATACTTTTTTCCATCCACAAAGCAATTATTGAGGCCTATGGTACATTAAAAAAATTGCTTAAAATAATAAAGTGCTGTATTACCAAGTAATCATAGTCCTAAAAGTGCCATGGTTTTAGGACTGCAGCAAAAATAATTGCAGGGGTATTTTCTGTGAAGTGACAGCTTCCTTAAATGATAACTTAATTCATAATGCATTTTTCTTAAAAGCGAAAAAAAATGCATAAAAATAAATAAAAATAAAAAAGACTTGAGTTTTAGAAGAATGATATCAACAGGCAGCATCGCAGCATCCTTTCCTTACCGTTTTCTCAACATCTGCTTGAATGGTTGGGCTTTTTGACCTGGGCGTAGAACGGAGGGAATTCGACTGTCCACCTGATAGGAGATGAGAGTCCCCGCATATACATACAATGTGAAGCAAATCAAATTCATCGTTGATTATCCACATTTGTTTTAAACCAGTAATTTTTAATATATTTTTTTAAATAGGTAAATAGTGGCTACATTTTTCAAAAAGGCGAAATATACCGGTATATCAACCATTATGATATCAGTTAACCCTTGTCACGAGGCTTGTTTAATAGATTCAAATATGATAAACTATATGATACAATAATGAATTAATTGTTTCATTGTCTCTAAGCGGAAGGAAGTAGACCCTAGTGCCCGGTGGGATAGCTGGCTGACCTGTGCTGCGTGGCCTGGAGGATGTCCGTGAGGTTCTAGGTGCGGACCTGAGGGTGACCCGGGCCTTGTTGCCCCCAGCACTGTTCGGACGGTAGGCGTGCACTTGTCGGACCTCTGGGGAAACACGATCGCGTTAATAGAGATAATGATAATAATGATAATAATGATAACAATAACAATAATAATAATTATCTACATGATAATTGAGCTAAGGGAAATTTTGCGAGCAGTATTCTCAAAAACTACATAACAAAAAAGCTTGTTTTAAACTTATTTCATTCCTTTGTGCTAATCGGTCTATTCACTGCGGACATTGACTTCACCTCGGTGATGACTACGCGTGCATTCTTCATCGGTGCCTAGAGCTAATAATAGTACTAAATCAAGGGAGCTAACCTCTACTCACTGAACCGAGGCTCGAATGTTTCAAGTTCATCGCTCTTCTAACCAATTAGTCACACTTCTATGCATACCGTCATGATAAAAGAAAAGCTAAAACAAATAGTAGGTGTGTGTTATTCTACTATAATATCTACTATATTTTTAACGAAGCTGTAACGGGGTTGCTAGTAATAATGATAATAATAATAATAATAATATTGATAATAATAATAACAGCACTAAAAGTAATGATTCAGCATACATATGTGGTGCTAATAATGATCTGTACTTTAAACAGGCTCGTGTAAAAAAAAATCTATTCCGGTAAAAAAAAAACCACAACCCCACCCCCCCAAAAAAAAACCCCAACAAAAAACAAACAAAAAACCCCGAAACAATAGATGTTGATGCCTCAATCATTATGTCCAGCAATCATTATCATTGCAGCTTTTAGACACCGATTTCCTGCAGATTTTGACTTGTTATAATCTGTACAGGTACCGTTAGTACGTACCTCTTGGGTCGAGGACGAAGTCTTCAAGGCACGGCTTCTCTGTACCACAAGCCAAGAATATTGCATCCTCCTCAAAGAAATCTCTCAAGCATGTCACCTATAAGATAAATAGAGCATAACATAACGAAACAAGAAATAGAATAAGAATCGGACTTGGTTAGAAAGCAAAGGCTGAAGGCTGCTACATAGAGACGATTTCTAAACAATTTCACATCATATTTTAATCGGAGAAGCAAGTAGAAATAGGAAAAGAAAACAATTATTATTATATAACCAATAATAATTAAATTTTGATAATAATTGATAGGTTCGATGGTTTTACGGTTTTAGCTGTTACAATGATGAAAGAGAAAAAAGAAAAAGGAAAGGATTGAGTTCGCAAGGAGGATGAGGAAGAGGAGGAGGAAGAGGAGGAGGAAGAAGAGGAAGAAGAAGAAGAAGAAGAGGAAGAGGAGGATATGGAGGATCTTATTTCACAGGTTCTATGCAATATTGATACACATGTATATATCGAGATAAAAGGGAAATAAGCATAAATAAGGATAACGGTGTTTGATTATGATATTAATACATGTAATGATAATAATGATAATGATGATATTGATAATAATATTATTAATAATAATTTCAATAACAATGATGATAATAACAACAACAACAATAAGAAGATAAAACTAGCTCTATGCGCATTATAGAAATCCAACCACATAAGGTTATTACACAAACGGTTAATATGGAGAAAAAAACCACTGGTGATATATAAACACACACACACCCTCGCACACACACGCACACGCACCCACACTTACTCTCACAAACACACACACAGACACACACACACACACACACACACACACACACACACACACACACAAACACATACACACTTTTACATGCATACACACAATGACGGTGTGACATTTCAGACCTGTCGTCCTGACATGTTGTAGAGCTTTTTCACGTTGCCGTAGTCCATCCTGATGGACTCAGCAATATCTTCTAGCACCTGGGGGAGAGGACCAAATGTACATATAGTCAGGTCAAGATCGGGCCCTGGTTTTCATGGCCAACAAGTGTAGCTAGTTGGAAATGCCGTAAAACGTCATAATATAAACACGCTAAACAAGACTTAGAAATATGGCAGGGAAAGCAATGGAAGAGGGAGGGTAGTAGAAAAAAGACAATTAAAAGACCATGTACGTAGTAGAAATAAGTTGAAGTAAGTACTCATTAACATTTAACTGAGAAAGAATGATATAGGTGAAAAGTTTGAGTCAGTAAAGTGTAAAGATTCTATCCTACAGAAAACCTTTAACAAACGTAAACCGCAACAAGACAAGACCAAATAGATACGAGAAAAGAATGGGAAGACATCGTTTAAAGAAAACAGTGAATTATTTGAGGCAAAACACAATCCATTCTGACAGTATGTAACTTAAGGCGTGGGCCAGGACCTGCTCGATGGTTTTGGCAGTCTTGGAGTTGAGTAGCAGCCGCACCGACTTGCGTGGCTTCTTGCCGTGACGGATCACCGTGATGAGTCGGGGGACCACGAAAGTCCGCATGTACTCCTGGTAGCCGGCCTGGTCTGTGGGCGCCACTTCACTCTGTGTTTGTAATGTAAGGAACACCAGGACACAAAGAGAGAAGTTTACAAATAGCCTGTTTCATAATACAAACGAACGATTCCAGATTATCTCCAAAGAATGATCTGTTCAATTCCAGTAAAATGTTGCAGTCGACTGTTCACAACCCGCGACAAAATTTAATTTTTTTTTTTAAAAACAACAAAACACACACAATCTATTTAAGCTTTAAATCCCCTTTGATTAAGGCGTTTGTTTACATAGTCACAGACTCTCAGTGCGGCATTCTCCTGAACTACAAAGGATGATAATGACAACCGTACAAAGTGTCCTTAGATCTCAAGCCAAAACACGACGATCGTTGTCTCATATGTTTTAATGACGAAATGTTTCAATTGGTAAACTTATCACTCAGTCATTGTCATTTGTATGCTGTAATGAATCTAAGAGTCTAATTCAAGCAGTATGGTCTTCTTTTACATATCACTAAGAAGCGAAGTCCTTCATTAAAGCCAATTTGAAATTGTTTTTTTGTTGGGTCGTAAATATATATGGAACGATTTGGGGTAAAGTGGTAAGTTTTCGTATCCAGTCTCCAGCCTACGCGTAAGGATCCAAGAATTTGTCTTCATAATAATGATAATAATAAGAAGAAGAACAAGAACAAGAAGAAGAAGAAGGAGAAGAAGGAGAATAATAATAATAAGAAGAAGAAGAAGAAGAAAAAGAAGAAGAAGAAGAAGAAGAAGAAGGAGAAGAAGAAGAAGAAGAAGAAGAAGAAAAAGAAGAAGAAGAAGAAGAAGAAGAAGAATAAGAAGAAGAAGAAGAAAAAGAAGAAGAACAAGAACAAGAAGAAGAAGAAGGAGAAGAAGGAGAGTAAGAAGAAGAAGAAGAAGAAGAAGAAGAAGAAGAAAAAGAAGAAGAAGAAGAAGAAGAAGAAGAAGAAGAAAAAGAAGAATTGTCAATGGCAATACATATTTGGAAAAAAACCCAACAACATCCAGAGCGAAATAAAAGTAAAAATGTATGACTATCCACATGAGGAAAAAAACCCTACCAGATTCTGGTTACACCAATCTGAAATTACCCGTAATATCTTACCTTAGATGACTGGACTCGTCCTGAGCAAGACCTGATTTCCTCTGATTTTGCGACATTTGTCTGGCACGAGAGAGATCGTGCCTTGTTGCGGCCGTCTTTCTCAAACTGCTGTTGGCGTTGCTGCTGCAAGTATTGCTGTTGGAGCTGGGAATGGCTTAGTTTGCGCCCACCCGTGCCGTTATTGACTACTTCGCGGTTCCAGGAAGGAGACTCGTTCTTGGAATAATCCAGCGAACGAAAGACATCCGTAGAAGCACACACGTAGTTCTCCCCGTCCTCCAGCTGGTCAAGGGAGTCTATGCGCCGGGCACCGTCCACCGTGAAGATGTGCCTCACACCGCGTGGCATCACTTTCTTGTCGCACAAGGCCGACATGGTTAACGAGTTCAGCAAACTCTCGAACGTTCTGAATCGTTGTGTAGACACGGCTATGACCATTCCCTTGAAGAATCGATCGCCATTTCGATAGAACCGTACTTTTCTCGCACGTTGCTCTTCCGCCATTTTGATTAGGGAGAAACTTTGGCGTTGGCAGGTTAGATCTGAGCCCTCTACGACTGGTTGGGAGGAGGCACGCCGGGCATTTGATGAGTCCAGAGGACAGGCGACCTCAGTGGGAGGTTGGGAGGAGGCCAAGCCGGATTCTCCCACGCCGAAGACCCTGTTGAGAGAAACCAAACTTTGTCGCCGTAAAGCAAAGTCATAGAGAAAATTATTGGTATAGGAAAATCTCCTGTCGTCCACAGATGCCATGGCTGACTATCTACAGCAAGACGTGCTTGTCCGTACACAAGAGTTATAAAATGAATGCCAACTTACCTCAATTCATGTCACATACGAACTGAGGTTCATGATAAAAAATCATGTTTCTCTTTCACTTAACTCTAGTGCCTGTGTGTCAATCAAAGCTGCAAATGAGTTGCCCAAGAGGTTTTATAGCAAAGCCAAGAGAGTATCATTTTCATTAAAAAGCTGTTTGCCTTCCAGAGCAAACAGCACTGCACTGTTATTCAACCTCAAATTCATTGCTGGTTCTTTACATCCAAAATGAATCCATAGGACCAATGCCACATGTCTTTAATTAAACTCGTTCGTTCAGTCTATTCTGCACAAATTCTACCAGTGTGAAAAAAAACATAAATACTGATCATTGCACTCCTTTCTTCGGTACGCGCTAAACAGCCAACGCCTTTCACAAAGACCCTCTTCATAGAAGCTGTAAAAGCGTGTACAGCTTCAAGACTAAACACTTCGCGAGCTGAGTGATTAGCGTGTCTAACAAGCCGTCATACGTAACGTAAGGTATAAGATTTTAAGCCGAAATCTCATATCTGATTAAAAATGAGATAAAAGGAAAGAGAAATAGAAAAAGTATAGATTAATAGAGAAATTCATATATATATATATATATAGATACATACATACATACATACATACATACATACATACATACATATACATACATGCATACATTCATATACCGATAGATAGATAGATAGATAGATAGATAGATAGATAGATAGATAGATAGATAGACCGATATAATAGATCGGTCGACA
>JAUEKZ010019936.1:19074-29733 GCA_031471865.1 Melibe leonina | reverse complement strand
CATCAGAGGCATTATTCCGGTCTGCATGGACCAGTACCAGAATGTGTTCTCTACCACTCGGTAAGTTATCAAAGGTGGTGCCATGGAAGCAGCTATATCATATCAAGCCTGCCTGTAGAGGCCAAAGTTGAAAATATAAGGTAAATTAGGAAGCTAAAATATTATTTGAGGTTGATTCGAATACAGGACCGTCGCAGCACATCGCACTAAACAGCTTGCATATCCACGTGGCTATCCTCTATTCTATTATACTCTTACAATTTACTGCTGCCACTGGTGAAGAGTCACAGTTGTTACCATTGAAATAACTAACAATATGCATGTTTGAAATTAAACTTTTCAGCATAGCAATAGTCTGGAAATCTAATCCACAGTATCAATTTATATTTTGGTTTCAGGGTACCTGGAGAAGAAATGGATACCTTAGTCAGTTACCCTGAAAAGAAATCTGAGGTGAGGCAGACAATTGACAGGAATAGTCCACAAAATACAAAATCTTATTTCAAGCTAATTTTGTAAAATAGCAATGTTAAAATGCAATTAAGTGATGTTTTTTTCTTCTTCGCTTTGATCTTTCTTAAGCTAATTGCTGAATTATTCTATTTAAGTTATTGTCTTCATTGCAAGGGAATGTTGCGTTGTCAAGATTTCCTCTGAATAAGATTTACAAGCTGTCACACAACTTTTAAGAAACTTTTGAAAGCACATCTGTTGAATAATTATCTCTCACATCAACTTTAATTTGATCACTTTCATGTCAGTGTGTCTGATGGATTTGCTTATTGTGAAGAAATTTACAAAGATTGTTAATATTGTTATTATCATTGTTATTTTATTTCATGCAAAAGATATCTTAATAAGATTCTTGACAGAGAATTTGGAAAAACTAATTACCAATATTCATATTAAAAGGAATGAATACATGTTTCATAATTTCCCTTTTTAATTTTTTCCCCCAACCTCCTCTTTTTATAGCATATTGTTGTCAACAGAAAGGGCATTTTGTACAAACTGGATATCACAGACAAGTATGGCCGCATTGTTTCCCCCAGCACTTTAGAAAGACAGTTTGAGTACATCATGGAGGATGCTGAATACAGAATAGGTTTGAGCATTTTGTTGTGTCAAATTAGATTTTTATCCATTGATGTCACCTGCTTTTCTTCTCTTTTTTTTTTCTCTTCATATTCATTCATTTTAAAGGCTGAGTTTCTAAATTTAGACAGTGCTTTCATTAGATTGAATAGACAGGACTCAGTTTGGAAAATCTTCCTTTCCCTTAGGCTGGTTGGGAGTAGCTATCAGTTTTTGCTTTATTTCATGTTTCATTTCTGAGTATGTTTTGATTTTACATTCACAGATTCGACATCAAAGAATGAGAAAATCATGCCTGTTCTAACATCCCAGGATAGAACGATGTGGGCAAGAGCACGCCAGGAATATTTCTCCAGTGGCATCAACAAAGAGACCCTGGAGTGGATAGAGTCCGCTGTTTTATATGTGAGGCTTCACTCAACTTCATGTCTTGTTTATGTGGTTTTTTTTATTTGAAGGGGGGGGGGGAGGTCTGGTTTTTTGGTTGGGGAAGTGGTGTTTTTTCTTGGGATATTTAACCCTTTCAATGCTAAAAGTTATTTCTAACCAGGCTACTGACACCAAGATCCTCAAGATTTGCCTGTGTTTAAACTTGATAAATCAGATTTCAGCGGACTGGCATATCTGATTTATCTGACATAAGAACATATACATTTTTAAGAATTTTCATATCGCAATTTTGGTCAGGATCAGTCACTCGCTGTGAAAGGGTTATGGTTTCAATTCAACCTTTCTTGTTGTGTGATGATTGGTATATTAGATCTATTTGTCAGGTTTATGTTGACTCTGCATTTTAGGTTTGTGAATGCATTATTTCTTGATATCACGAAATTTCTCTTCTTTTTTTTCTCTCTCTTATGTCTGCTTTTCTACTTTCTTCAGAAAAAAATAGAATGATGTGTAATGATTTAGAAACAGAGAAGATTAGTTTTTGGTCAAAATTGAACAAGTTGTTTGTTCTTGTCATTGAGAGTTTGAAATTATATTAATTTGTTTCTTTCAGCTTGTTCTTGACACCAAGTCTTTCCCTGAACTTTCAACCCGTGCCTCACATCTGTTGCATGGAGAAGCTGGCACCTATTGGTTTGACAAAAGCATCTCAGTATGTGGACATTACTCACAACGCAGCATTTTTCATACAAGCAAAAATTTTATAGAGATGTCATATAGCCAGATTTAAAAAATCACAATTAGTTAAATCGGTTTTTTATCTTGAAGCTTTGTTTCTTACATATATCATGACATTACAGGTATTAAAATTGAAGTTTGGGAATTGTGATGACTATGACAAACATTTTTTTAATTAATTAAATTCTACACTAAATGTCTTTTTTGTTGTTATTATCAAAGGAAGAAATCGTTGTTTTGATTTTAATTTACATGAAAAATGACTTTAAAGACTTTGACATGTCTTTTCACAGCTTATAGTGATGTCAGATGCTCATATTGGATTGAACTGTGAGCACTCCTTTGCTGATGCACCAGTGGTGGCTCATGTTATCGAATACAATTTGACTAATGAGTAAGTCCATGGCGTTTTTATATTTTGATCAAGCAAAAATTTAGATTTCCCTACCTCGACTGATATAGTATTAGACTTATAAAAGGCTAGTTTTCACTTCCTCATGCACACATGTCTCACTATCCCTTTGCCAGCAAGGACTGGCTTTTGGGCCATAGCCATTTTGGAAGGGTGAGTGCTGTTTGCCTCAGAAAATTTCACACTGACCCATCTCATTACACACACTTCATATTCCTGAATGATGCCCCAATTGTCTTGTCTAAAGAATTTCTTGAAACTCCAACCCCTCAGCTTTCAAAGAGTTGATTGATGAGGGCAGCTTTTTTTTTCTTCATTTTTAAGCTTGGTTTCTCAAGTTAGAATCAATTTTATATCACTTTATCATAAAAAAATCTATATAAGTAAGCTTTATTCTTCTCTCATTTTAAAAATTTCTGGGTTCATAACAATGCTTTTGCTTACAAATGGTTTTCCAAAATCAGGGTTTTAAATGACTAACATGTAAATCATAATGATAAATATTCGTGGCAAACTGGCATGTGGCTGAGTGCATGCATGTTATCGCGGCACTTAGAGATGGCAGTAAGGGTAATGAGTGTTATAGGCATGTCAAGGCATACTGGAGTGTTAATTGTAAAGCCAGATTTTCAATGAATTGAGAGATAGTTGAATTCCACTCCCAACTTTATCCCGTAACATTCCATGTGTGTGTGTACAGGTATAGCTGTAATTGAAATTTTGTAAGAATGTTGCATCCAATTCCCCACGAGATAAACTCACAATTTTCTTTATTTATTTCATTTTTCAACACAGTCCTCTTTTTCACAATATTCTTAGCCTTACTTCAAAGATTTTGACAATGTTTCAGTGTGATAGACAAACTATATGAAGATGATGGACATGCAATTGATGTTTGTGGCTACGAAACACCAAACTTTGACCTCCGAAGCAAACCTATTCCTCTGCAGTGGGAGGTAAAAGAAGGACTCGCTGACTGCCTGTCCAGGGCTGAGAGCAATGCTCAAAAGGTTGGTGCTTATTTTATGTGGTCATTTTTCGATGGGATAAAAATGTATTTCCATGATTCTTATTTTCACTGTTTCAACTGTTGTTGGTGTTTTGGTTGTGCTGTCCTGTCTGGCTTTTGGTATGATGGGAACAGTGTTAACTCTTTCAGTGCTATGTTATTTCACAAACAACTTACGAGACACATTAAAACCTTCAAAATTTGCCTGGTCTCAATAGTTAATAGTGATTAAAAAACCCTTCTATTACCGATTCACGCTCAAGCAACCCAAAATAATAATGACTTCCTATCAATGTTCTGTGACAAGGGTGAGTCAGCAATTGTTTGATATCTTTGCGGTAGCATATAAACTTTTAACTTGGGTAGACAGCTCTGCCTAGGCTACGACCTAAGTTATTTCTCAACACACTCACACACATGCACACACACAAGCGTGTACACGCACACACACACACACCACACAAAACTGGATTCTAAATTATCTACCCTGTAACTTATTATTGACAGAACATAGAAGATCTGGATCTGATCCTGTTTGACCACACAGAGTTTGGCAAGGGGGCCATGAAGAAATGCCGAGTCAGCCCAGACGCTTTCATACAGATGGCGCTCCATGCCACCTACAGGAAGCTCAATGGTGTTCCTGCCTTGACCTATGAGGTAAGATGATCTGTGCAAAGCCGGAATGGCTAAAAACAACAAGCGAAGGAAAGAGATTGAGTCAGATGAAGAAATATGGGATTTCCTCATAGAAATGTTGAAAAAGTAGAAAGCTTATGGGATGACACTGTCCGTGATGAAGAACTAAGGTTAAAAGAAGAAAAATTATGATAATGATTGTGATGATTTTCATATATATCGTTTGTTTGGTTTATATTTGTTGGAAAATAAGAGTGGAATTGTTTTTGTCTTTTTTTTTTTAACCTTTGATCTTGTTGTATCTTGTGGCATCAGATATTAACTTATTCATCTCTTTCATCTCAAGCTCATTTTTCTTACTGTGTTGATTTTGCAGGCCTCAATGACTCGTCTTTTCAAATGTGGCCGCACGGAAACAGTGAGGTCCATGACTAAAGACGCTGATGCCTTTGTCAACTGCTACCTGGATAAGGACAGTTCCATGGTAGACAAGTCCCACATGCTGCGCCAAGCATGTAACCGTCATGCTGTCATGTATAAAGATGCCATGAATGGGAAAGGCATCGACAGACACCTTTTCGCTCTCTATGTAGCCAGCAGGGGCCTTGGCATTGTAAGTACGCCTGGCAGGAGTTTTGTTGTACTGTGGAACGTTTGTTTCAATATTCTGGAAATGTATGTTAAGAACTAATAGAATAGATGATAGGCCTAATTATTTTTATGCAAGGATTTGGTAATTTTATAAAATATTGATATATTGATATTTCCAACTGTTGTTTTGCAAAAATAAAAAATTCCTAATGGAAAATTCAAGAATATGTCTTGCAACTTAATATATTGAAAAAATAAATCACATTATTAGTAGGTATTCAAGGTAGCAGGTATCTTGTGTTGAAAGCGTTGAAAATTGAGAGAGCTTATTAGAATTTTCTCAAGTCCATCAGGACGGGCTTTGAACTAGGACCTGCTACTGCAGCAAAACAAGAATGTCATTTAAAAGCATAAGTATGAGTATGAGCTGTTAAACCCATTTTTTTTCCATCTTTGGGCTCTAAGTAATAATTAATCTTTCTGTATGTCAACCCATTCACTACTAGACAATGTAAAAAAACACTCCCTTCTCACTACTTATCTAGAGGAGAAGACTAGGTAAAAAATAATTTGTAGAAAAATAACTTCTGAAAATCAATTGCTCAAACTTCGTTTAAGAGTAGAGGAAAGATGTAAGAGTGTGAAGAAATAAAATTTTACAGAACTTTGTGACAAGGACCCATAAAAAAATATATCCTCATTTTGTTTACTGTTCCTCACTTTTCTTGTCAATATCTAGACCCCTGATATCCAAATCAATCTCAAAAATCAATAAAATCATTGCAAACTTTGTCTTAACTTCAATTGAGAGATTTGATAACACATTTCTGTCATATCTATTTATAGAACAAATATTATTAGTCCTCCAATCATATAAATAACAAGTGTTTTAACATGTCTACCTCAAACACAATGGAAAGTGTTGAAAGACAGACTAAGACATGATCAATTTTAAAAAAATCATATTCTCAGAAGGGCTGGGTCGATTGTTTTAAAAAAAAATCCAGGAGACAGCTTGTTTTGAGTGAGCCCTGAATGGTTACTGACTGTCATACAATTAGAATCTCGCATAGTAATTTCAAATAGACGGGTCACTGTATGCCATCAGTAGGCGTTCTAATTGCAGGTCGATGCTGGTCGTTCGCTGCAGTTCTAGTAGTGAATGGGCAAATAATGATGATGATGAGTTTTTTAGCTTATTTATTTGACTACTTTCAGGACTGTGCTTTCCTGAAGAAGGTCCTGTCTATACCATGGACTATGTCTACCAGTCAACAGCCGCAGCAACAGGTTTGAATTTTTGTTGTTTGTATGTCTAGAGTAAAGTAGAGAAACTAAGTCCTTTAAAGCCTAATGGCCTATGGACCCGGAGCTTATCCCATTTTTTTGTAGCGTGAAGTGGACAAATGACAATAGTTGCCACATTCTGGATAGGACGCTGGTCTATCACACATTACTTTCCCCAACCCAAATTGTGGATTGGTACCCATTTTACACCTGGGTAAGTTGAGGCAATTGGAGTAAATTTCCTAGCCCAAGGAAAAACCGAAGTGCTACTGGTAAGAGTCGAACCGTTAGGCCACTACGCCTCCGTATGTCCAGAAGTGGGTCTTATTCTTATTATTTTTGCAATGAAAAATGTTTGGATACACTATGCTTTATTTCATTTGTTATCATTGGACATATTATTATTCTTATATATTTATATAAAACAGATTCTAAGGATAAAAAATGACTGTACAATTTTCTTTTATTCTTTCTGTTTACGGGCAACAATCAATTTAGAGCAGAAGGTGACACATAATAGGTAGAAGAAAATTTTGTTTGGCTTATTTAAAGGCGCAAGGCCTTGTTCGCCCACAACATCAAAGTTTCTTTCCTGGTTCTGTGATTGGTCATGTTTGGCTCAAGGGATGTTGAGGAGATGTATCCCACACCCCATTGCTCCATTCATAGCCAGACAAAGATTGTTCCGTCTGGAGACTGGATGATGTACTATCTAGGGGTGGGATACGTGCAAACATACTTTTCTATTTATAGATATTTAAGTAGAAATAGATATCACTCACATTTTAGAAAATTTTAACTTGAACGAAATATGTTTTAATTCCGGTTAAGAGATTCATCTGTTGTGAGCTCTAAAACATAATTTTTAAAAACAAAGCATGAAAGCTTTTGTCACCATCTACTGTCTACTCCTTTTCTTGTATTTTCAGACACCATGGGCTCCATCTTGCAATGACCCCAGGTTCTTTGACAAGCTCTGCCCTGGGGGAGGGTTTGGGCCAGTGGCAGAGGATGGCTATGGCGTGTCCTACATGGTGCCTGGAGAGAACAGGGTCTTCTTCCACGTCTCCAGCAGGAAATCGGCTGCCAACACCAACTCCACCACCTTTGTCAACACCTTGAAGGATACTCTGCATGACATGAAGAACCTGTTTTGTTGATGTTGATGTTACAGATTATATGAAGTACTAGCTCTAATAATCTCTCTGTCTCTCTCCCCCCCCCCCCTCTCACTCTCCTTTCAGCATTCAAGGAGGTCAATGATGCTCTGTTCAGTGTTATTAAAGCTTGATATGATCCTCTAAATGTTTTAACTAAAAGTGATACTAATTCAGATATTTTATTTGCAAAATCTCATAATTTTTAGTTGCAAAACTGAGAATCAAAAGATTTTTAAAACATGGTATTATGTATTGCAATTTGTTGTATCCTTTTTACAGGAAAATAACTTTTATTATAATAATTTTTGTCTCTTACTTGGAGTTCATTGTATGAAAGCCAGATTTTCACAGTGTATTCTGTTGATATTATCATTACCAGGAGTTGTTTACATTTCATTTTAGATAATTTGGTTTGTAATTTCTTTTTAAGTAGGCTATAGATTTCAGTGATGAATATGCTTTGTATTTTACTTTCATTGCCATTTGTTGTTTTAGTTTCAGTCAAACTTATACTTTCAAAACTCACTCTCTAACCGTTTTAATCAGTCTGTTCATCCTATTTTCCCTACTTAACTGTTGTTTTGTGTCCAGTATATCGTTATCATTATCGTGGTTCCTTTTTGTGCCATTAACACAGACCAATAATTTGATTCATTCCACATGCTTGGAGACATCTGTAATTGTCTCTTTCCCCCTTACATTTTTTTTGGTAGTCGTTTTAAAAATTGTTTCGTTACTTTTGAAATAGATCACCAGTTTTTAAAAGTAATAGAAAGAATTAAAAAATGTGAGTGTCTTTGTCTGTATTTACTTCTTAAATCGCCTTAAAAGTGCTGAACTTCAGAGTACCTGGGTGTGACAACTGCAAAGCAAGATGTCGTCTTTGAAGTTTAAGGTAAGGTGTCCTATAAACATTTGAAAAGCCCATAACAGCCTGGAGTTCTCAAAAGAAAAGTCGCAATGTTAATCTGCATATCATCATTATTACTGAGTCTTCCATGCAAGGACAAATCATTTTAATATGGAATTAAAACCCAACCCAAAAACAAGAGAAAGCTGCTTAATTCAGGCAACAATAGTAACAATACCTTCTTGCTCTCTCAGCTCTGTGAAGGGGTGACCTCCACTTTTATGTGTTACTTTTTGTTTGCAACTGTATCCAAATTGTTGGAAAAGATTTCACAGTCTTCTTTGTGATTGTTTCTGGTTCGTCCATTTAAGTTGAGGTTGTGAAAAGGTCCTAAACCTTCTGCTTTTCATTGAATGGTAGTAAGTAGAATATACATTATGCTATGCTTTCCACTCATTTGTCGCTGAATAAATGCATGCTGCTAGTGAAAGTATGCATGTAATTTCTGCATACTGTGCATTTGTGGATACTTACTACGTAGGGAAAAAAACATTGGTTTACCCATTGTATGCGCCCATTTAAACAAAAATATACATTTATCTTTATCTATTGACCACTGTAGCAGTATGATATAGATCAGTGTGCTTCTTTGACCATAAGTCGCTTGTACTTTTTTTCTCTTTGATTGGTGGCACATATATATTTAATTCCCTTATCGTTTAAAAAAACACATTATTTAATATGCTTGCTTTTTCTTGAAGTGCTATCTTCCATGACATTAAATTAATGTGGAAAGCTCAAGTTGTTGCTACCTACATTGATACACAACCTTTGTTTAGTCTTTTACTCATAAAAGATCAGTTATACATTTTTTGTTCTTTTTATCGAAGGCCACAATTTTTTAACTTATTCATAATGTTCAACTTACCATAAGTTGTGACTTTGTTATGAACGAGGAGCTAAACTTAATGTGTTATTATATAGAGCATGCTTTTTATCTTTATGTTCAAGTTTCACTATTTAATAACTCAAAACTTCACTTCTACTTCTACACCAAGATTGGTCAATGTTATAAGACAATAAATCTGATGTGATGTGAAAAGTGTGAGATTTTTTCTGAAGTGTCCCTATGTTCTTTCATTGCTGCCAAAGGAATCATTTTCAGCAAATGTAAAGTTTTATCTTATTTGAAATGAAAGCTCAAAATTTTACAAATAGAATTACAACATATACTGTTCTGTCCTCAGATGTGACAATTTATGATCAGGAGGAGAAAACTTGTATCTTTCAACCAATGCAATTTTATAATACCATTATAATAAAGTATGTGTATCCTTTTTTTAACAGTTGTATACCTATAATCGTTGTTTTACAATCATTTTATTCCATTGGAAGTTCTGAACAATTGTCTATATGCCCCGTGTGAAGTTCATGTTGTGAAAATAAAAACAAAACAAATAACATCACAATCAACATCAAGTGGTTTTACTCTTTCTTTTCCTTGTGCATGAACAATAACAAAGGTTTGGATGTGTGTCTGATTAAGATATCATACTTTTGCTTCTTCAAAGGAAGATAATGGTAATGTTTTGAACAGGCACTGACTGATACAATTGTTTATTGAGAGTTTTAGGGTGCTTACAACTGCTATGGTCATATAAGCGTCCAGGGGTAAGTAAGATGAGAGGCTAGTTAATAGAACAGCTAGACTTTGACCCTGCCAGGGACATTTCACAGAGAGGATTTACAAGGGAAAAAAATCATCTCTCAAAATCACAAAGCAGGACACACAAACAGATTATGGCTACCACTCAAATCATGCCCTATGGTCCAGGGAGACCCAGGATATTCTACTCTACTGCTCCTTGTGTAACAAAGTACTCAGTCCTAGATAGCAAGTGACCCTGTAGTTTAGTTCCACAGCGTAAAACATAGCAGATGACCTTAAGTCTCTTTGGATGAAAGACAGGACCAAGACTGAGCTAACAGTAACAGATACATAGCTGTGTGTGTATGTTTGTTAAGGGAGCACTTGAGAGAGTAAGATGACATGTAAAGCCAAAAGAGACGAAAAAGAAGTTGTGCCCACCAGAGGCACCTTCCAACCACCCATGATATACAATAAGCAGGAAAGAAAAAAAGGACGTCTGAAGACCAGATGGATGGATAAGGTAATGGAGGATATGATGAAAGAATTAGGCCTGGAGGAAGATGATGCAATTAACCGTAATGCATGGAGATGGGTTAATCATTATGGCAACCCTGAAGAATGTGCGATAAGCAGAAAAAATATAAAGAAAAAATGAGTTGATGGATAAACAAATGAATAGATAGATGAAAGGATGGATAGACATCCAGAAGGAATGGATGGATTATATGGACAGATGGATGAAAGGATGGATAGACATCCAGAAGGAATGGATGGATTATATGGACAGATGGATGAATAGATGGATGAAAGGATGGATAGACATCCAGAAGGAATGGA